>JASJFT010000418.1:0-17545 GCA_030770425.1 Darksidea phi | reverse complement strand
TCCATCTTCTTATATCTGTCCCGCTTTGCCTTGCTCTACTTGCTCTGTTCGCTAAGACACAGATCAACCAGATCATTGTTGGTCATGCTCTATTTACTCTATTCGCTAAGACACAGATCAACCAGATCATTGTCACGTAATATTAGATCACTAACTAAGCCCTTGTCTTGGCTTCCAACCTTCTCGGGATACCCCGCATCCTGTAATTCGCGTAGGGTTGTAACAGGTTACTTCTTTCTACTAAATCTTAATAGTAAGTTATTCGAACTCGAATATATATATAATAATAGACTTAATTTATTTAAGTTATATAATCTTTTATTCTATTAGTCTTTTTAAGTTAATATCTTTAAATATAATATATAGCTTATTCTTAAAGTACTTATAGCTAGAGAAAATAGCTCTAGTTTTATTACTCTAATAGATTTTATTAAGTTATAGTCTTTTATTTAAGTATATCTTAAACTATATAATAGTCTTTCTAATAAACTATATTACTATAAATAATACTTTTAAAATTTTATTAAATAGTTATACTTTATTAAAATTAAAATAAATTATTATATTAGCTAGAAATCCTTTAAACTTCTTTAGTTTTCTTAGCTTTAAGAATTTACTTATATATTTTTAAAATTACTAGATTAATTCTATAATTTAGACTTCTAATATATTCTCTTATTTCTTAAATATATACTAATTTTTAATAACTCTTTTAAAATTCTTTATAATTATACTACTCTTTAAAGAGCTAAACTTATAGTAGCTTCTAGCTTTTAGAGACTTAAGTTAAGATACCGGGTATATAGTAGTACTAGGATTAGTTTCTTCTTCTACTATTATAATTAGCTATTTCTACCTATTAGATAGTTAAAGTATTAAATAGGGTCTAGACCTAATAGGTTATTTAGTCTTATTTAGGGGTTATACTTAAGATAAAAAAGAAGAAGTTTAGAATAAAAAAGTAATAGTATAATTATATTAATAGATAAGAATTAATCTAGATTCGAAATTAACTATAAGGGGAGAAGACTATTTAGAAGATTTATAGTTATTATATATTAATTTAGTTCCCTTAGATCTATTAGTTTTATACCTATAGATCTACTAAGTTATAGCTTTATAGCTTTATTTTAATAAATCTACTAAGCTATTATATAACTCTTAGATTTATCTTTACTAAGATATAGATATATTATATAACTTTCTAGTAAAGCTATTTATATTAATTATTATTTATACTATAATTATAATTATTATATTCTATATTAGAACTAGTAATCTTAGGTAGCTCTTCTTACTAATATTTCGTAGTATATATTTAATTTATAATAATAAGATAATTAGAATTATAAAAAATATAGCTAGTCTAGAAGCTAATATAATATTATTCTAAGTAGTAGTCTAAGCTCTTAAGAAAGAGGATTATTATATTATATATAGATTATAAAGATTTTAAAAATATATTAATTCTTTTAAATATTTTTAAAATTAAATAGACCCTCTAGTTAGTAGTTATTCTTATTATCTAATTCTAGTTTCTAAACTTATTATTTATTAAACTTAAGATATTACTAGTATACTTTATTAACTAGCTATATATTAGAATTATTTCGTCTACTAGATAAATAGATACTAGAGCGAGTACTCTTCTTCGAGTAGATAGTATAAGAAAGTATACTAATAGCTTTAAATAGACGTCGTATAGTATAGTTAATAAGAACTTTTAAACTATTAGCTTTTAATATTAATACTATATTACTAGTTCTTAAAAAGAAGTAAGAAGAATTCGAATTATAAGATATATATAGATAAATAGATATAGAAATACTAAGATAGTAAATAAATTATATTTAGATAGAGATAAGATAAATTCTTAAGAAAATATAATAATAGAATATAAAACTATATAGAATCTAGTATATAACTATAACTAGCTTAATAATAATCTAGAAGTTCTCTAGTAGAAGTAGACGTAATAATCTCTTTAAAAAAAGAGATATATAATAGATAAAAATCTATTTATACTTTATAGTATACGAAGCTATTATTAATATTATTTAAAGTAGATTATTTTACTTTAATAGTTAGTATATATAGAAGATTACTTTATAAGATTTAATTTCTTATCTATTTATTTATTTTTCTTATATTATTATAGTCGGACTCTCTATATATAGTTAGCTATATAGTAAGAATAAAGTTTATCCTTTTATAAATATCTATTAATAGATTTACTAAGATTCTTTTAAAATAAGAATATATATAATTTATAAGATAATTAAGTCTTATTAAGATTAAGAGCTTAATTAAATAGATTAGTATTATAGATAGTAGATATCTTTAAGCTAAAGGGATATATTATAGCTATTTATATAATAGAATACTTTAAGACTTTATTTAATAAGAAGATTCCTTAAAAGTAATAATTAATAGAATAAAACTAAGAAAATAGGAAAATATTTAATTAAAGGTAGTTTCTAGATAGATTAGGGACTCTTACGATATAAATAGCTAGATACTTAACTTCCGAACTACGCGCTACGTAATACTACTTGTCCCCGAAACTATTAACCTTGATAGTAATATTACGATCTTATATATTCTTAACCGACGTATACGTTTGCTCGGTAATAGGAAGTTAACTTTTACGAGGTAGTTTTGGTAGGTCCGATATGCCGATACAATAAAGTAACTCAATCTGATAACTGTTCGTCGATAAATTCAACTACTCCTAATGACTTGATGGGGTTGATTAGGATCGATATATTCCCATACGTCCCCTGTTTCGGCGATTCGTTTGAAGACAAAGATCCAGAGCTCCCAGCTGTTTTGGCCTTCAAGAACAATGTCGGAATGGACGGCGTTTTGGGACATATTGATGTAGGCGACGCTCGATTGGTACGTTGGTAGATAGGTAGATCGTCAAAGTATAAGTGTGAGTGCGGGTGAGACCGGGCTCATGGCTGTAAGCAGGGTAGTAGTGAAAAGTAATGTATATTTCCCTCTCCCCTCCTTGTGAGGGCGTCTCAAGTGAGGCTAATATATGTGTAGGAATGGACTGATTAGTCAGTAGGAAACCACGTGGCTGTAGGTGTCCGGGGCTTAAAAAAGGTAAACAAGCTGTGATGAATGCCAACAGGTCCGCATGAGGTGATGTTTGTTGTTGCGGGATGTAGGTACTCATGCAAGGCTTCTCGCCCTTGCGATGGGTACACCCACTAGCCTACATGACTCAGCCGGGCGTCTGATTACATCTGACAGACACTTAAATTAGTCTCTCACGCTTTTGCCCTCAAACGTTCGCTCACTACTTCCACGATGGGGCTCTGGCTGTTTCGAAGCCTACGTAGCAATCGTCGAGCGCAGCGCCCTCCGCCGACAAATTCTCCCAAACCACAGGCACCACTACGCCCACCGATCCCAGGAACCGCGCAACGAACAGACCAAATGCCCGCTTTTCAGCCGAAATTTCCCCGCAGAGCTGTGTATTAGCATCTACGAGGCTGTTCTTGGCGACCGGCACCGGTTTATGCACGTCATTCCTTTCGACGATCAATCAAATCGTGTGGGATGTCGCCGATGCGAAGACACTGCTTGTGAGGGTCCGACCTGGCAGCACAAGTGTTTTGGCACGTGGTTAGAGAAGCAAGGATCATCCCGCAAACGGAACTTCACCTTCCACTCGAGCGATCAAATGCTAGCATTACTTTTGAGCTGCCATCGCATGTGCGTATGCTTCAATGAATCTTCTCAGTTTTGCTTACAATTGACGCAGCTACTTGGAAGCAATCCATATCCTGTACGCAGCCAACGCATTCAGCTTGAAGGGGGCCCGGGGTATATCAGCCTTCAATTCTGTCACGCCACGACCTCAGTGGCACCAAATTCGCTACTTGAATGTCTCGACAATATTTTTGACACCACAGAGATACTGGCTAGAGCACGAAATGTTCCCTCCGGATAATTATTGCCAATGGTCGACAAGCTGCGCAACCCTTCAAAATCTACGTGGGCTTCGCTCGTTGCACGTCAAGATCATCGTTTGGGACACGCATGAGCAGGAAGATGCGACTGCTGTCGAAGACGACGCGCTAATCTCCATTCTGGAACCGCTAAATCATGTTTCTGCCCCCCTTTTTGAAATCGAGATGAATATGGCCATGCCCGAGACTGTGCTTGAAAGGCTTGGAAAGCTGACATTCACGCTGGCCGTCAAGAGTAGGCCGTACGACCGTATTTTGTTCCCCTTATAGCAATTTTGATTATTTTACAAAGTACGTACGGTACCTCGTTATGTTTTTATAAGTTTGTGCTCTGCGAAAAATTAATGATGTAGCTGCTACATCCGGATGAAAACAATGCAATCCTTTTGACAATCTTTGTCCATAGCAATGAAGACAGCCTCTAATCTTACTACTTTCGGATATACCCTCAATCTTTATCTCGGACTACTGGACACCAATTAACTCAATCTTACCGTCGTCCAATACATGCCGAGGCCACTGCTGGTCGTCTAACAGTTTAGCAGCACTGCCGAACAACGCGGTGGAATCTGCGTTGTGATCTGGAGCCTTCTGATTCCATGGAAACAGCCCGGCAACATCGGGGCCTAGTCGAGCAAGAGCTCTCACCCACTTCCATCCGTACGCAGGTCGTGATCCGAAGAACGGCATAAATTGTGTGAACGAAGATCCAGGAACATCCACCTGTAAGAAATCTCCGTCAGTGCTGTTCGTGTGAAGGTTCAAAGTGTTTTGAATTGCGAAAGACGTAGCTTACATCGTCAGTGCCCTTAAAGTGATTCCACTTGCCATTGATCCTCTTGGAGCCTACGAACGCAGATCTTCCATGATTCATTTCATGTAGTAGAACCTTGTCAAGCAATGAGAAGGCATCTACGTCGAACAATCAGCTTGGATACCAGACGCCGCATCCCACGGCTAGGATTTCAAATCCTCGAGCTCAACAATCTGAGTCAATGCCTGATTACTCTGGGCCTTGTTCACGACAAATCTCCCAATATTTGACCTTGCGACCTGATTTCCAAGCATATATTTCTTGGTTTTTGATCCCTACACAATTTTGTCAGGAATCGAATTCGAATAGTTCGTCATGAAAATCTCACAATCAATGAACCATAGACAGAGCTGGATCTGAGTAGGTCTGTCTTCATAGATGATCTCCAATTCTTGTGCTGTTTCGTCCCATTGCTCGGATTCCCATTGAGCGTTATAGGTCACGGCAAGAGTGGCGAAATCTCCAATCCAACCATGGCAACTCTGTTCCTTGTACAGCACTTGCGTATTGGTTGCTATGTTAGATAAGGTGATCAGTATTGCAAACCTGATATTGAGTTTGCCGGATATGGAGTTCGACTTACTTGTGTCATAGTAAATCTTCCTGAGCTTCTTGTCACGTTTGCCCTGGAATACAAAACGGGCGTCGTCGTAGTAGATCATCTGTTAGTAGACGGAATCAGTATACAAGAAAATAGATAGTGAATGAGTATGAACGTACGATATCGGTGACCTGAAGAGGTCCAGTAGTTTCCAATCGATAATTGGTATTGATGTTTTCAAAGATCCGTTTGACTTTGCTCATTGCATCTCTGTTATTTGGATCCTGGCCGTTCTTGGCATGAACAGGCGACGTATCAAGTCGGCCGTCTCTCTGTCATACGGATTCTGGTTGAGACGTCGCAGGGCCGAGTCAGTCGTACTGAAAGCGTTTGTCATCGCGCCGCGAATATCTCTGTCGATTTCTCTCCCGACGCATGACGCGTCAATTCTGTACGAGAAAACTGCAGCCGGCAGTATGGGCAGAAGTATTGAATCGAGTTTAAGAGATTAACTATAAGAAATTAAAATTAAAAGTTAAAAAGATTATTTTCTTTATATCTCCTACAGTCTAGTTTATTAGTAGTAATAATAGTCGTAGTAGTCGAATTCTTATAACTATTACTACTCTTAATAATCTTAGTAGTTTCGTCCTAGTAACTATTACGACTATTATAGTTATATAATATTAGATTACTAATTAAGTTATAAATCTAGCTTGTAGCTTCCTCGGAGTACGGTTAAACCCCGATGGGTTGTTCGGACTCGTTTGGTGTTTGGTCACGTGATAAGGGGGGAGGATAAGGAGCCGGGATGTGATAGTTCAATTACGTTGATATGCCTGGATCAATCTGGATTCGAATTGACTATGAGGGAGGAAGCTATCTAGGAGATTCGTGGTCATTATATATCAATTTGTTCCTTTGGATCTGCTAGATCTGTCCCACAGGTCCACAGATCTATCACGTGACATCTAAGTCACGTGACCATATCGTGATCAGCCTCATATCCGAGATCTCCAATTATGAAGTCTGTGTCGTATTCTTCGTATTCCTTATCGGAGCCAGTGATAGGCTCGATCTCTGGCAGCTCTATTTGCCAACGTTCTATTGTACGTGAGTGGTTCGTAACAAGTACCCTACGTCCTACGACCTATATAAGATTATAATATAGTAATTATATATATATAAACTATTTCTTATCTATACTAGAGATTATAATATTATACTATTAATTATAGGTTATTAAAGTTTATTAAACCTATAAGTACGACGCGACGCGTAGCGGCTTACCTCAGCCTCTGCCAAGGCGCTAGTGCCAGCCTTGGTATGGATGCCTTCTCTAGCATGGATGCTCCAGACCTCATCTCTACCTCTCCGCCTTCATCACCTCCATCTCCACTGCCCCTCTCACTTTTATTGATTTACATTCTCTTCAATATTTACACCCTTATTTGCCTTTTCATATGACAAGCGTCGACGCTGGCTCGCGAACTGCTGGTGCCCCGAGTCCCTTTCTGCCTGTTGGCTCCCTTCAGTCTACTATCCTTGCGAATTTCACAAGGCTCTGCACGCAGAGGCTGCGGCGTCACTCTGCTTCACCGCCGACACGCTGAGTTTCTACGCTGTGGAGGGTGGTTCTTTGAACAGCCAAGGGGTAGTAGGCTACGACGGGACTGGTGATTCCGTGGCTGGGTGCTGTTCGACCAGAGTCAGGGCTGCTCCTCGCGCACGTCGCGATTAAAGCCCGGGTGGGCGGGTTTCTCTGCGTGCTTGCGGAGGGCTTTTGTTGGTGAGTTCATTGGATAGCGTCAGATAGGTTCTGTTAACAATGGCATACACATTCCTGCTGCGGAACACCCCGGCATTTGCATTCTGTTCAAGTTTTGAAGGACCATACTCGTGTGTACTCCACATCAAGCACTCCGAGTCTTGTGGGGAGACCAGCATCTACCTCAACTTCCTCATCCACGTGCGCGGCTTCGAAGAAACCCAGCCTTTTCAGCTGGCCTATGATGCTGATAATTGGAAAGCCCTGGGTCTCTTCCCCGTCAACAGAGACCTGGATGAGCACCAACTCGCGAGGATCCGGTGGAGGAATACATCTCCTGCCGTGATGACTCTTTCGCTGGATCTGCGCCAACCGTGCACCGTCCGGTGCCTCCCCTCCTCGGGTTGCATCGCGGCAAAGCTGGGCCATGAATCCCACTTCGACCAGCTTCGACAGCTCGCTAGCGCAATCACCGTGGACCTGCTTTTCGACATTCACTACCTCAACCAGAACCATGCAGCCTTCCTCCAGCTCATCAGCCGCTCGCGTGATCTGACTGGCGTTCCTGCTAAGGCATACAGCGGACCGTTATCGAGGCAAACGGACTGGACCGTCTTCAGTCCCCTCGAAGATAACGTACCTGGCGCCCCCCCCCCCTCGTACGCTGCCGCGTCCGCCGAACCGTCTAGACCAGGCAAGTGGCGTCGTTTGACCTTAACCCCGAAACTTAACTCATCTGCGTAGGCACAGGCAGTTTGTCGCCCACGCGGCCGCCTTCGAAACGTCGACGCGTTCTATCCCCTGCACCCTACCCCGCATTATCGCCAACCGCTCCCAGCTTCGTCCCAGGCTCCCCAACCGAAAAGGCCACCACGACGACGGCATCGCCCAGTCCCCCGCCTTCGCCCCTCCATCACACATCGGAACTCGAACACATGGTGAAAACCACAGTCGAGGCAGTGCTTCCTAGTGTCCTGGCTCAACTGTTCGCCGTCGATTTTTCGACTTCGGACCCCATAGCTACTCCCTCCATCGCTACTCGCATAAGTACGCGCATAGCTGCTGATGCCGGAGAGCGGCTGCAAGAGATCTACTTCCAGAAGCTCGATAAACTACGCACAGACACACTTAACGACGCACTTGATACGCGAGCCACGGCTGACAACGAATTCTTTGAGGAACTCGACGATTACAAAGCAGAGTTGGCTATTACAAAGGAGGAGGGTATCACAGAATTGCGTGACCAGTTAAATAGCACGGTGGAAGAGCTCACCGAGAGAGCGGAGGCGATTAGGGATAAGACGGACGCAGAAATGCGCGAGTATGCCGAGGAGTTTTGCTTTGAGGCCTGTGGGAGGCTTGGTGATGCCGTGGCGATGGAAGAGGCGAGGTGCATGCGGCGCATAAGAAAGAAAGGGTGGGTTGCAGGACAAGATACACATGCTGGACAAGGTGGGCGGGCGGCTTCGTTGCCGTTGTGAGTCCAAAGCGGCCTCCGTGGCTGTCATGATTACACGTGGGGTTTTTATGATACCACCTCGAATTTTATTGGATATATGATGCTGCCAATACACTAAGACTGTATCCCCTGTGACGATATGTATACTTATCTAGTAGGGCAAGGGCGCTGGGACACTTATGAGGTCGGTCATTACGAGTTCACGTCGTGTCGTACCGGAGTACCTCTCTCGCCACCCGTATCCGTCGGCTTTACTGTCTGCATCGTGATCTCCAGACCTTGCGAAGAGTTATATGTGGGAAGGATTTGTCGTGGGATATACGCCCAAGGTAGTAACTATCGTAAGCTAATCTTATTATAAGGAACTTAACCTTTTAACTGATTTTTATTTTTAATTACCCGCTCGCTTGCCGATAATTCGACTGCTCCAGCAATTCGTGTAATATCGAGGATTTAATATTATACTTTATACTATATTTCTAGATATACCCCTTTTTTGCTTTATCTGATAGACTAGTGTTTCTATTCGAACCTGTAAATCCTCTAATAACACATTTTGAGTACCCTTGGAGGTTTTACACCATTCCGGCCGATATAGCGTTTGTCTGATCAGCTTGAATACCTGTAACATGTTCGAAAGCTCCTTGCCGATGATGTGGATCTGCAGCATCTGCTGAGCTTTGCGGTCGACTCGGAACTCGCCGAGCCGGAGGGGGAGGTCACTCGAACCTGCGGTAGGGCGATAGGATAGCACGGATGGGACGCACTGCTCAAAGAGTGTGACTGCTTGAGCGAGACACACAAGAATGAGTATGAGACTCGTGGCAAATGACGGCACGTGTGCTGAATGTAGAGACCGCAACACCTCGCTGGTGTGCGGCAGGAGTTGCGAGCTGATGCGCAGCATCCCGTCAAGCGGAACGGGAGACTTTTGAAGAGTTTGAGAGAGTTTCTCGAGCTGCGCAGTCCAGTACTGTACGGCGTCCGGTGACGAACTGGGCATACTGGCTGTCTGGCTAAGTCCGCTGTTGGAGTCCTCAAAGCCTTGCGATGTTGTTGACGAAGACGTACTAGAAAGCTGCGTTGTCTCAAGTCGGGGCTGTGACGGCTGCTTTTGAGGTTGGATGTGTGTTTAAGATGCTATTGGCGAAGAGAGCGGGGTTTGAGCGACGACAAGTCGAGGGAAGGCGAGATCGAGAGAATCGTCGTCGACTTCAAAATGCACGTCGTCTATGCTGGAAAAGTCTATGTCATCAGACGTCGAGATGTGCGGGTCGAACATTAGGCTGTCAAGCTCGCTACCGGTGTTGTCTAGCATTTCGAATGGGTTGAGTGAATCCCAATCCTGGTGTTGCCGTTGCTGAGAAGCAACCGTCAATACGTCCAGAGCCCTATGAGAACTCGGCTTCCGTCGCTTTTTCACGCCGTCTGAGGGCGTACGGCCCATGTTGGACTCGCTGTAGCGGCATGACTTGTGGCCGCGCTGGCACCGCTGGCACCCTGACGTCTCGCCCGTGCAGCGGACCTATGTGCGCGTGACAAACAATCGTCAACTGCTGTGCTGCATTCATATAAAAGCTTGGTTTAGCTTACCTTTGAAGCATGACAATTATCGCAGGCGATTCGCTTCTTGCGAATACCCGTGGGCGGCACGCTCATCGGCGAGGCGGAGCTTTGGTCTCCGGCAAATGGTAACATGATTAACAGATGGTGATGTCTACTGGAAGTCTCGGTTTTGTCGAGAATTAATGACAGCGATCAGTGCGGATCAGGGCTAATATCACTTCTGTGCTGGACGACAGTGGCCAGCCACGCGTTACGACCCAAGAAGGGACCACTGGCAGCAAAATATGTTGGGAAAGAGAAACGGCCCCATGCAAACACCCTGCGACCGTCAAATTGACGGACTTTTTGCCGGAGTGAGAATTTGGCCAAGACTTCATAATATCGGCCTGATTGGTAGGTCACAGCCAAAGAATCAACCCACGTCCAGTCTTTGAGTGAGTCATCAGGCTCATATGTCCTCTTCACCGTTTAAGCTTCAGTTTCAGCGACTGAGGTGATTCGTGATATGGATGGGGCATGAGAACCCTGTGCAGCACCCTTAAGCTTGAGCTCCTGTGCCCACTTCTCAGCCGCGTCAGACATGTCGGCCTCATACAACCAACGAAGCTCACCACCCTCTCCACGCGGTAACGAAGAGTCAGTCCAGATAGCATTCGGAGGTAGCTTGGCCTTTTCTGATTCGGGTAGTCGCTTTGCGTTCATTTGTTGCGTTAGGTCAAGTATCTTTTGGATGCGCTCCTGGCGATATGATTGCCACAGCGCGGCAGCTTCATCCAGATGCACTTCTGGCGACAGCTTCGAGAGAAGGGATGCCAAGGCGCAGACATCCTCAATTGCCTGATTAGCACCTTGACCGACCGTAGGTGGTATAGCGTGCGCTGCATCGCCAACGAGGATAACACGCTTTGATTCGGAAAGCCACGACCATAGTCGGGGAAGGCCGTAAAAGGCCCAAAATCACATCCTATCCGGTGACATAGCCTCGAGTGCTGATTGCACAATATCCGGCCAATCGGTCTGATCTTCATGTATCATATCGTAAAGCTTCTGTTCGTCTTTACGTAGAGAGTTCCAATCATCTAACTTCGAGAACAGTTGCTGCGCCCCGACATAGAGCTCAGATCCATCTGGTTTTTGCGGGACAAGCAGGAAGGCTCCCGGCTTGCCCATAGCGATCGCAGGTAAGCCGTAATCGTCGGGAATGCGGAGCTGTGACCGCTGTACGCCGCAGCTGATGCCCAGGATGCCTGCATATGTGGGCTGTGCCTCCTGTAAAAAGGTCGAACGCACCGTAGAATGAATACCGTCGGCACCAATCAAGAGTGAAGCTGAAGCTCTTTGGCCGTTGGTCAAGGTGAACTCGACCTTAGTATTAGGGTCCGGGCTATCGTAGTCAACAGTGGCCAAGGCGCTGTTAAAATAGACTGGAATGTTGCGCTTCCGCAGCATCACCAACAGCTCATCTAGCAGTCCTTTGCGCATAATACGGATAGCCTGATAGCCATAGATGGCCTTGGAGCCAAAATAATATATGTCTGTAGTCTCATTCTTGTCGTTCTTGAAATAAAGCTTATCAAAGTGCAGTGCTTTGTCGAGCAAACGCTCATAAGCGCCAAGACTGTCGAGAGCGCATAAGGCATTGGGGGAAAGCATGAGTCCTCCGTATGAGTTGTAGCCCCTAGAGCGTGCTTCGTAGACTATGGATGGTATCTTGAGGCGGTGCAAAGCAAGCGCAAGAGTGCAGCCCTGTCCAGCAGTGTTAGCGTCTGTCGGACGGGGGCGATGCATCATTTACGGCCAAACCTCCTCCAATAATGGCCACCTCAGCAGGAGGGGCCGTGATAGTCATGGTGAAGAGAACGAAGGTGATACAAGTGAGGCAAGGAATTATATTTCCTATCGTCCGGACGGACTGATTTGCGTCCAACGTGGGGTCGCCGTAATGCTGATCAAGGCAGGACCGGTAGAGAAAACAAAGGATCGGACCGGGACACGGAGCGGTTCATGGATATCTATTGAGCAACCAGATTGTTGGGAGAGGGAAAGATATGCAACGTTGGAACTCGGGGCCAGCTTGTTGTTCTGTGCCACCCGACCTCGCCGACTACGCCGCTATCGAAGGTTACACCGATCCGGACCTTGTCGCCCAACCTCGCCGAGTGTCCCGCTTGTGAAAGGCCTATCTGCTAATTCATCGTTTTGGAAAGGCGTGTGTACGTGGGTAGATGGACGAAGAAAACTACTTCGGTGCAGGCACAAATCAGTGTCTTTCTGTACCGCCATGACCGATGTTCGGCTGAACCGTCGTACATGTGGCCCCATCCGGCTGACCACTCTTTTGATTCAGTGAATTGCGATTCGCCAGATGTAAGGCGATTGTGCTTCGTGTGAATCACGAACCATCCGTTACCCATAGGCTGGGGTTTGTTAATTAATTTACATCCAACACGAAAAGACCGGCCAAGATGTCAGAACCCCGCCTTCCACCGATTCGATGAGTATCCTCCATCTCGCTCACTTTTGAAACTACTCTGGACGAAGATTGCGGAGATCGTTGAGTTTTGTTCTTCTCCCATCTATTGGGCCTTCTCTGTGCTTTGCGTGTTGCTGTCTGCATCTGTACTGGGTTCCCAGATTTCTCAACTGCATCAACCATGAGCGGCACAGCATCGCCACCACTGGGTAGCGTAATACCAGTCGCTCCCCCTAATCCATTGATGGTACCTCCGCCAGGAGGCTGGATCAACCCTTCTAAAGTTCCTATGCACCATAAGGCCGTTCTACTGGTTGGGCCCGTCACCGCGTTCTACATCCTGGATCTTGCGGTACTTGTCCTCAGAGTCTGGGCGAGATATATCAAGAAGGCTTCCTGGCGGCTCTCTGACTATGCCATCTTCATTGCTGCCATCTTCGGAACGGGCTATATCGCAATTTGTTGGCTAGGTGAGGCTCCATACTACTACGGAAATGGAAAGCTTTTGTTCTTGATCATTGTGATATTAACTTCCTCACTCAGTGGCCGACCGTGCCGGTATCGGCTACCCTATCACTCAAGTTGCTCCTCCTGAGCGTCTACTCATCCGAAAGGTAAGCTAGCTTCGTTCGCTTCTCCTTGATTCAAACTACGCTAAACGTCTTCTAGGCATTTTTTGTGGCCTGGCTCTTGCAATCCTGGGCCAACTCATTCGTTCGACTCTCCATCCTCGATTTCCTCCTGCAGGTCTTCTCCCCCGTGAGGAAGTTCCGCTTCACCATCTACTTCTTTCAAGCGGCGACTGTGGCCTACCTGGTTGCCTGCACAATCGCCTGGCTGGCAACCTGCCGTCCCTTCAGGTTCAACTGGGAGCTTGGTCCAGACGTGCCTCAGCACTGCGGCAACCTCCAACTCAAATTCCTTCTCAGCGCTATTTTTAACCTCGTCCTCGATGTTGGCATCCTCATTCTCCCGATGCTTATGCTCTGGACTTTGCAGATGAGCACACGTAAGAAAATTGCCATCAGCTTCGTCTTTGGCTTAGGTAGTTTGTAAGTGCTGTAGACGTGGAGGCGTTGTTCGCCTGGTGATCTAATATGTGCTTCAGTGTCTGCTTTGCAACAGCATGGCGAACATACCACGTGGTAAAATTCTCCAAGCCCCAGAACCAGATGAACTTCACTGTGGGCGTTGTCGAAGATGCTTTGTGGTCCGGGCTTGAAATAACTCTCGGAGTTATCAACGCATGTCTCCCCGTAATGCGACCCGCAGCCCAGCACCTCGTTCATGTCCCATACCTCCAACTCGTCAGTTTTTCCACGAGCCGTTTCTCCAAACGGTCCAAGACGTCCACGGGCTACAGCAGCACATCAAACTACTCGCGCTTGCCACCCTGGGCACGACTCAGCAGCTCAAAGAACGGATCAAAGGCCGGCATCGAGCGTGAAGTGGGGTATTCGGTCGATTCAGAGTCAAACTCTAGTCATCGCATTCCTCTGGAGAGTGTTGGATCAACCACAAAGCTAGCGACCCAAAGCTCTGCGACATACCCTGACCCCTTAACGAACAAGTACCGCCGCAGCGGCGAGCCCTAATTGAAGCTGCTAGCTCGTCCGGTAGAGATTGGAAGGCTAGCTAGGACAGGGTCCGAGGCGATACACGATCGAATGGAGAAAATGTTGCATGTTTTGTAGAGGGTCTTTGGTGAAATGCTGCGTCTTTTCAAATACGCCGTATCTTTATTTGGTCCTTTCACAATGTATTATTTCATCATCACGTTCAAACATGATGTATGGTAAGCAAAGGAAGTGGATATTGTAGACCCAATAGGCTCGCTATCGTCACCTAGTGACGAATACGTAGATCCGTCATTCACCATCATCTACAATGTACATCTGAATCTTATCGATGTCCAAGAACGTCTTGTCATGCGCTTCGAGCCTTGCCGTGTTGTCCGGAGTCCCTGTAATTGCCCTGAGCTTCAAGAATGCCGCCTTGTCCTTGAACTCCAGATACCCGATACCATCATACTTGGCGTCCGCCGGGCCTTTGGCTTGTTTCGGATAGTGGTGGTAGTGAGTTTGAGGGTAGGCGTCGCCGGCAATCTCTTTCAGCAGGTTGAGGTGGTGAGTGTCCCATTGCTCCTTGAATTCCTCGAGGGAGATGTTGGGGGCCTTGACAGCGAGCAGATAGACCCTAAAAACCATTGCGTTGATGAGGTGTCGGCGACGTTGACTATTGTACCGAGAGATACTGCTGTCACTATGGAAGAACTATTTTTCTGTAAGGATACGGCCTTCGCTGTTACGAAACGAAAATTCGACAAAATTGAGTGCTTCGTATCGAAAACAAGGGATGGAAGTACTTTCGACCAGTGTAAGCTATCATCTAGGCTAAAGAAATAGCGTGTGATCAACTGGGAAATAGAAGTATACGAGGAGGGTGATCACAAGCTCGGACATGTGTGGCCGACTCACCGATGTTAAAGCCCGCCGATGCCGAGAATGTCGGCTATGCGGTCCTTTCGGTCGGTGACGGGGCGGAGCGTCATTGTCGATCGTGGGCGTAGTCCTTCAATGATCCAGTGGAGTACATACTATAGTGACGGATGGGGAAAAGAAGACTGAGCTTTGGGAAGAGCAGGTTTATACCATATACTTGCTTGACTGTACATCATGGCACCAAATAATTATTTAATTTTTATCTCCCTTGGGACCGGGCTGTTGCTTTTCTGGCTAGGCCGGCAAACATCGTGGCGGAAAAGGTTTGACGGACTTCCGCGGGTTGGAATTGACCCAGGCTTTCTGGGATTTCGCACTCGGGCAGCCAAAACTGAGTTTTTCGCCAAAGGGCAACAGCTGCTGGAACAAGGCTATGCAAAGGTTCGATCATTGCACTTTCTTGCCGACTCCTTTTGTGAATGAATTGTATTGGGATAGACATTTCCTGTTCATGGCTGACTTAATAAACTGGACAGCACAAGGACACACCCTATATAATCCATACATGTGACAATGAGCGACTGGTCATCCCCGACAGATTCATCGATGAGCTAAAGAATCTACCACAAACTCAACTTAGCTTCAAAGAGGAACTTCTGGATCGATTTTTGGGCAAATATACAAAGCTGGATGCTGTTCGTGGGACGAACATACATCGCGACATTGTCCGATTTCAATTGACGAAGAATCTGGGTACGCAACTTCGAATCACGGGGAAGACGTGTTGAAAGACAAGGTTAAATACTGACTGCAATCAAAATAGGGAGTTTGCTGCCGCAGATGAAAGAGGAGGCAAATCTAGCACTCAAAAACGCCCTTCGCGGCTGTGGGTCGAAAGGTAGGTTTCGCTTTCATCAAGCTCCCAATTACCGAATACAAGGAAAGAAAAGGCTGTCGATGAACTGTTTCTTTAGAGTTCACCCCCGTCAAGGCATCTTCCGTCATTCTCGCGGCCATCGGCCAGATCACGTCCCGTCGAGTGATTGACGATCCTCACATCTCCCGGGACCCTGTATGGCTCAAGGCTATCATGGGTTTCACCGCTTCCGTGGCCACCTTCTGCATAACCATGAGAACTATTTCGTCTTACCTACGTCCCATCGCTCAATATACGCTACCATGTGGCCGGAAGCTGCGTTCTGACATCACGCAAGTAAACAATTTCCTAACTCCAGTCATCGAAAGGCGGCAACGACAGAACATGGTTGAAAAGTTTGAATTACGTGAAGATTACGAACCGCAAGACTTTCTGCAATGGCTGTCTGAGCCTTCCGAGGGGCGGGATAAAAACCCAGAAGAAATCATCATGAAGATCCTCTTTCTCATTGTTGCCGCCTTGTACACAAGCGCAATCACAGCTATACACGCCCTCTATGATCTTTGCGCCCACCCGGGGTTGATGGAAGAGCTACGTGCAGAGGCAGTCAGAGAACTTGGCACCTACGGTTGGACCAGCACCTCGTTGTTAAAGTTGCGCAAGATGGAGAGCTTCCTCAAAGAGAGCGGTCGCACCAACTCTGCCGGAATAGTCTCCTTCCAGCGTTTGGTGCTAACCCCAATTTCCCTTTCCAACGGCTTTACCATTTCAGCGGGTACACATATCTGTGCAGCCTCCGACGCCCGTTCGCGCGATCCCACATTATACGAATCGCCTTTAGAATTCCGGCCAATGCGTTTCTATTCTTCCTCTGCCACGAATGCGGAAGAAGCGAGCGAAGTAGACGCTGCTAATCTTTTCAGCTCCGTCACGGCAGGTGACTCCTGGTTCGGTACCGGCCGGCAGGCGTGCCCGGGGCGATGGTATGCTAGTGCGCAGATCAAGCTGGTGCTTTGTTTGTTGTTAACTGAGTATGAACTCAAATTTCCGAATAGGCAGACCCAAAGGCCAAAGAACTGGGTCAAAGATGAGAAGACGGGCCCTGACATGGAGCAGATGATCTTAGTTCGATGTCGAAAGGCCGAGGGTGAGCGCATTGTCTGAAGGAGAATATCAGAAGAAGATCAACTAGTTGAACCAGTCTTTCTATGAACTGGATCGAAAAATGATAACTACTGTCTCCAACGACAACGTCGACAGTATTCTTCGTCTTACTATGCGAGATTGAGCTGAACTACTTGACATCACTGTCTGAGTAGTAATGCCGTAGGATTGACTGTACTGAATTTGTTATGTATTAAGAATCTCCATGGTAGAAAGGTTTCCAGGGCCTTCTGTGTTGATGTCGGCATTATTTATCAAATATCTAGGAGTGTAGGACCTGAAGAGTGTGTTGGTTGTATGGTTAACTACTTTGAGTTCGGCTTGACTGTTGAGTTGATTGTCCTGCGGATGTTGGATCCGAGCGAGCTTATGTATACACCTCCACTACGGTTCCGAGCATCCCTAAATTAGGGGGGGCACCCCTAAATTAGGGCGGGGCGGGGCCCTAATTAGGGTTCC
>JASJFT010000417.1:0-18041 GCA_030770425.1 Darksidea phi | reverse complement strand
TATATATAGTTAAAATTTTAATACTAGTCTTTATATATAAATATTTTATTATTAATTACAAAAACTCCCCTATAATAGTATAGTTACGTAATATAGCTTTTCCTTAGAAAAAAAAAAAAAAAAAAAAAAAAACTCTATATATATTCGATACTCTAGATTTATAAATAAGTAAGACTTTTAATATTATATTCTATAGTTTAATAAGAATAAAACGACTAGTTATAAGACTTATATAAAGTTCTATATAATATATATTAATATCTTTCTTATATTTTCTATTAAAAAGTTTAATTTTATATATAATTTACTTATAGAAGTCTATAAGAGGGATATCTTTTAGATAAATTATAATAAGAAGCTACTTTAGATCTTCTAGTATTTAGTTAAGAAGATTATTAATTATATATTTTTAATTTATAAGATTTTAATAACGTATAATAGAACTATTAAGTCTAATACTTTTAGGAATTTACCTTCTCTCTTTAGTAATAATATTAAGGTCTTTAGTAATATTCTTAGCTAGTTATAGGAGGTTAATTATACTTTTAGTTTATTAAATATAAATTTCTTTTCTTTCTTAGTAAAGAGTTATTTATAACTAATATTCTTTAAATTAATCTTATTAAGTATTTAAATAATATTCTATTTATAGTAAGTATAATAATAAAGATAATAGTTAACTACTATAATAAGAATAAGTTTTAAAATAAATCTTAGAACTAGTTCTAAGATAAGTTCTAAAATAAGAGGTTAACTAAGATAATAAACTCTAGTAGAAAGTTATCTATAATAGAGGTTAGTAAGATTCTAAAGTAAAAGTTATATAAGTTTAAGAAGTAGTAAAAGACTTAATAATATTATTAATATCTAGTAGATTTCTTTAGATAGACTTATAACTTAGTTTAGCTCTTAAAGATTATTATAAGATAATCTCTTTTTATATATTATTTCTAAAGCTAAGTAACTATACTTTAATAGTTATTCTAAGTAGTATCTTCTAGAGTAGAAATACTACTATAGTTTCTACTAATTTTTACTATTCTAAAAGATTTTTTTACTATAAGTTTTCTTTAGTTATAACTTCTAGAGTATTTATTAAATTAGTATCTTCTCTTTCTTATAGTCTCCCTCTTTTAGGAGTATTAGGAGAAGAGTAATAGAACTTATCTTCTCTTCTAAAAGGAAATAGAAGGGTTCTATTTATATTATATAGAGGAATAGTAATTTCTCTTTAATAAAGTAATACTATAGTTCTTTTAAGATTAGTTATAAGTTTTTAAGTTATTATAATATAGTCTTTCTATTTAACTTTATAAGAGATTACTCTACTCTAGTCTTACTTCTAGAATTTCTTATTTATAATATCTTCTACCTTTTATTCTTCTTCTCCTTTAACTTCGATAAAGAGGGATTATTAATTATTATTAACTTAACTAGAAAGAGGATTTTATAAAGTAAGGTAGAGTTTATTAATATAAAATACTAGATATATATCTAGAGGGGTATTTAGTTCTATATTAATAGAGAAGATTATATATATTATTTAGAACTTTATATTCTTTTAATTAAGTTTCTTATTAGACTAGAAGTTAGATAATTATATATTATACTATAGTTATATCTTATCTTCTATATAGAGTATAGGTACTTCTTATCTTCTCTTATTAGTTTAAGACTTTTATTTCTACTAAGCTACTACTATATTTAATTAAATCTACTCGAATATTTCGTAGAATTTTTTAATTATATTTTCTATAGTTTACTTTAAAGAGAGGAGGGTATAGTATTAGTTTAAAGTATTTACTTTTATATTTTATTAGATTAGATCTATATTATAACTATATTATAAAAGAAAGAACTTATTCTAGTTAAAGCTACGTTTCTATTCTTAATAGCTATTTAAGCTACGAGATATAAACTTATCTAGTTATTTTAATTCTAGTTTATAAATTAATAGAGATAGACTTCTACTATACTATTTATTTACTTTATTAAACTATCTACCTTAGAATAGAATACTATAGAAAGATAGAAGATAATATTTAGTCTATTATAAAGGTATATCTAGAAGTCTTCTATAAATTAACTATCTTAATCTAATATTATTATATTCGGAAGCTAGTAGTATATAACTATATTTCTAATAAAGATCTTTACTATAGTCTCTACTTTAGTATTTAATAAGAGGATAAGAATAATATTCTTACTAAACTAGTCTATAACTACTATAAGATTATAGTACTCTTTATTTATTACGACCTATTCTCTAGATAATCTAGTTATTTTACTTTTTTTCTATTTTAGTTAATAGATTAGATAATCCTAAGGATTAGTCTAATAACTAGTTAGCTTATTTAGTACGCTAAGCCCTATTTAGGTATAAGAACTCTCTATTCTTATATCCTTATAGTACTATCTTAGAATAGTTTTAATATACCGATTCTACTATTAGTTAATTAAAAGGCTATCTTAGCTATTATAATTTCTAGTTAATTATACTTAGTCCTAAGGTCTTATATTATTCTAAGATTTCTAATTTTTAATTAAAGATAATAATTAAATATTAATCCTAAATTCTCTAGAGGTCTATAATACTTAGGGTAGGTAATACGTAGTACTCTCTTAGATAAGTCTTAAAATTAACTACTTTAAGCCTTAATATTACTAAAGTATCTAGTATCTTTTTTAAAGAGAAGAGACTTATAAAAGTATTATATAGGGTTAGATATATATTTTAAACTCTATAATAATTTATCTTTATATAACTAACTAAGTTACTAATTAGTATAATAATAAAATAGTAGATACTAGAGGCTAAATAGTCCCTTTAAGAACTAGTTCGTTTAATAAATAACTCTTTTATTCTATCTTTCTATAGAAGAAAGATAAAGATAAGAGGTAAACTTTAAATAAAGTAAAGAGTATATAAGCTTAAAGTAGAACTTAGAATAGAATTAAAAGTAAGATACTTTTCTTTAAAGAGAAAGTATATTAATAAAAGCTAGCTAAGGTCTATAAGCTAACTATTTTAAAGAAGTTTATAGATAAGAAAGTATACGTTAACTTTTAAACCTTTAAAACTATCTTCTCCCTCTAAGAGAAGAATATAAATTAAGAAAGTCTTAAAAAGAAGATTAATTAATATACTAAAAGAGTTAAATTACTTAGAGAAGAAAATAGATTCTAAATCCTTTATCTAATAAATACTAAAGAATAGAAAGAATTCTTAGACTATAATATAGTTCGAAATATATTAGCTACCTAAGAGGAATCCGATCTAATTATTAATATCTTAATAGATAATAGTCTCTATCTTATTATAGCTAAAAGACTAATAACTACTATAGAAATAAGTATAATTATTAGAAATATCTATATAAATATTATAGCTAATAAGTATAACTAATTAGATAAGAAAAGAAACTTTTATAAAAGATAAGTTAAAAAATTATAAAAAGAGTTTTAATAAGTCTAAAGGATTATAAGTAGATAATAAAGTTTAAAAAAAGATCTTAAGTAGTCCTTCTCTATAACTATTTATACTAAGACTAGACTTATAGTTCTTTCTTAATATAATTCTAAGTCTATTTTTAAAACTCTACTATTATAGTATAACCCTAATAATAGATAAGATATAGAAGAGATAAGACTCCTTTTTATAATAGTATAATTAAATAGCTTAAATATTAGTTTCTAAAGGATTCTTTTTATTTATTATACTTTTATTTAAACTTCTAGACTCTTAAAAAGATTCTACTAGAACTTAATTTAGTATCTAATCCTTTAATTAGCTATCTTAAGAGAAGAGTAAGAAGTTAATCTAATTCTTTTTCTAATATTAGTATTATATAGTTTTTTACTATTTAGTTCTTCTTATAAAGGTCTTTATAAGTTACTAGAAAGCTTAAATAATCTATCTCTTATTAAAAAAAAAAAGAAAATTACTACTATAAAATTTTTATTAGTCTTATTAAAGTTTATAACTATTACTTTAGATAATAAAATATAGATTTTTATTTAGAAAAAGAATATTTTAGAAAACTATTAAAATAACTTCTTATAAATTTCTAACTCCTAAAAGACTATATTTTACCTTAATTCTATTTTATTTAAAAATAATAAAGAGTTTAAGCTATAGAATTAGCTTTATAATATAAAGTATAAACTTATTATTAATAAAAACTAGTATATACGAGAGACTCCTTAATAAATAACTAAAATCTACTAAGTTTATATTATATTCTAACTAATAGACCTAGTAAAGGACTATATTAGAATATAATTAAATTTTAAAGAGAAGAAGATAAACTTTATATTTAATATAGACCTATTAAAATATATTAAAAACTACTATAATAATCCCTATATAAAGAAGAAGATAAAGGTTAAATTTTATCGATTATATATAAACGTATTTAATAAAGTTAATAACTTTATTAAGAATTTCGAGTATTTAGTAATAAAGATTTATCTATCTTACTATTAGTAGAATAAAGAATTTATAGATAAGCTTTATTTTAAACTAAAAAATAAAATAAATCTATTTAATAATAATAATTTTACTTTTAGTAAGTTATATAACTATATAATCTTTACTAATAAAGTATTACTTAAAAATAACTAGTACTAAAAGGTATAGCTTATCTAAAGTAATTAATTAACTATTTTTAAGAGAAAATAACTAGTTATAAGTAGATTCTTTCTTAATAAGTTAAAAAAGAAGTCTATTTATTTTAAAGATATATTTAAGTTTTATAATTATATACTAGAGGAGTATAAGAAGTAGAATTATTACTTTATTTATAAAAAGAAGAATAAGTAATAAGACTATTCTAGCTATTTTATATAAAAG
Organism: Darksidea phi; assembly: GCA_030770425.1. Taxonomy (NCBI): domain Eukaryota; kingdom Fungi; phylum Ascomycota; class Dothideomycetes; order Pleosporales; family Lentitheciaceae; genus Darksidea; species Darksidea phi. The sequence continues at coordinate 13,189 of JASJFT010000417.1, read as the reverse complement.
GTAATATAAAATATTATAAAAGTAGAAGATAATACTATCTTTTCTAATAACTTAGAGAAAGAAGCTTATTTAGACTCCTTATATAAAGAGAAAAGTAGTTTAAAGTATAACTCTAATACCTTCTTTATAGTATTAAAAAATAAAAGCTACTAGAGAAGGGCTTCTTCCTAGTAGTCTATATAGGAGTAATTAAACCTCTTAATTATTAATAGCTTATTAAGATACTATAGCTTATTAATTTAAAATTATTTATACTTTCTATTTAACTTATAGTAAATAGTCTAGTTATATAACTAAGAGAATTAGTAGATAGTAGTATTAGTATATACCTATTAGTCTACTCTAAATATTTAAAGGTAGTAAAGAAAAAACTAAAGCCTATCTTCTATCGACTAAAGAAACTAATTCCTCTTAATAGATTTAATAGGAAATATAATTACTTAGTCGATATAGCTATCTAAGCTAATCTATTAATCTAGGAAAAAGATATATCTATTTAGTTCCTCTTCTATAAGCTTAGGTATTATAATATAATACTTAAAAGAAAGTTCTTTAAGTAAATCTAGTTCTTAATTAACTATTATAATTAGACTTTATACTAGTTAGATAATATTCTAAAGTAGATAAAATATAACCTAACTACTATAGAAAAGCTAGATCTAAAGCTAGAACTAGAATACTAGAACGACGCTTTATATCGTAATAATCTAATTAATTAATAAATTAAAGTATAGAAGAAGGTCTACTTATTTAGAAAAGATCTAATACTTAGTTTAGAGATTTCTATTAAAGCCCTTATAATTCTCTAAAAGAAGGCCTATAAGCCCGTTAAAGCCCTACTATAAATAATAAAGAACTAGTAAACTACTTCTAAGAAAATATAGAGGAATATAGATAGTAATACTAATAATAGTTTAAGAGGTACTAAATCTAAGAAAAGCTAATAAGATTATTAAAAAAATAATAGAAAGAAAAAAAAAGTAATATCTATTCCTAATAATCTACTAGAGTAGACTATTAGTAATAAGTTTAATATATATTTTCTTAAACCTTCTAAAATATAGAAGCTTATAAATAAGAAAGAAGTTACGCTAGAAGCTATTAGTCTATATAAAATTAACTTATTAATTAGAAATAGATAGTTAAAAGACTTAGTAGAAGACTTAGTAGAATAGAATATATAAGATATAATAGTAGAAAAGCTTCCTTATAAAGGTTATATAGGAGCTACTCTAGACTACTTTTTTAAGATCGACTTAAATAAGCTATCCTTTAAAAGAGAGAATATTAACTATAAAATTACTCTTAAAAATAATATAAGTAAGTTTAGTATAAGTCTACTTTATAATATATTCTTTAAATACTTAAAGCTACTAAAAGTTTATTTAGAAGAGTACCTAAAAAAGAACTTTATTATAATTAATAATACTAACTTCGTCTCGTCTATTCTATTTACTAAAAAGCTAGAAGGGGGATAGAAGTTCTATATTAACTACTAAAAAATTAATATAGTTATAAAGAAAGATATTATAACTATTCTCTTAATTAAGAAGATACTAATATAATTTTCTAAGGTAAAGATTTTATTAAGTTAGATATATATTAAATCTTCTATTATATTAGATTAGACTTTAACGTAGAAAACCTTATAACTTTTAAAATATAATATAGAAATTATAAATATTATATTCTATCTTTTAGGCTATATAATAGACTAGTAACCTTTTAGTATTATATTAATTAAGTACTTAAGAATAAAATTAATAAGATCTATATTATTTATATAGATAATATCTTAATCTACTTAAAAGACCTCTTTAAGTATAAGAAATATATAAGTAAAATTCTAAATAAGCTTAAGAAGACTAGACTATAGGTTAATATTAAAAAGAGCGAGTTTATAGTTACTAAGGTAAAGTTTTTAAATTTTATTATTAGTACTAAAGGAATCCGTATAGACCTTAATAAAATAGTAACTATTAAAAACTAGAAAGAATTTATAATTTTAAAAAGATTATAAGCTTATTTAGACTTTTATAACTACTACTATAAGTAGCTAAAAGATTATAGTCGTATAGTCTATCTACTTATCTAACTACTATGAAAAAAAAAATTCTATATCTTTAAACCTAAAGAGTAAGCTATATTTAAGAAAAGTAAGATATTATTATATTTAAATATTATTATAAGATACTACTTATTTTATTATAGAATCTATATAAAAACTAATATAAGTAATAGTATTCTCGTAGATATCTTTATATAGCTCTAAGATAATAGAATCTAATAATCTATAGTCTACTTTATAAAGATAATAAAGTTTATAAAAATAAACTATAAGATTTATAATAAAAAGATACTTATAGTTATAAGGGGTTTAAATAAATAAAGAACTTATTTTATAAAATTATAACTAAATAAATTCTTCTAAGTTATTACTAATTACTAGGTACTAGAGTATTTCTTAACTAAGTACGAATTAATCCCGTAATAGGCTCGCTAGACCGAGAAGTTTATAGACTACTACTATACTATTTATTATTACTTTAGAACTACTAATATTATTATAGATACTATTAAACGGGGTCCGGGCCCGATAGATTGTTTAGCCTCGTTTAGGGTTTATACTTAAGATAGGAACGGAGGAATAAGAACAAGTAGATAATAGTTTAATTACGTTAATAGGCTAGGATTAATCTAGATTCGAATTAACTATAGAGAAGAAAGACTATCTAGGAGATTCGTAGTTATTATATATTAATTTAGTTTCCTTAGATCTATAGGATCTATAGCTCTATATTTCCGTAGATCTACTAATCTATAGATCTATAGCTCTATAGATCTGTATTTACCAAGTCTAATAGATCTATAGATCTATTACGTGACTTTCTAGTAAAGCCGTCCGTACTAATTATTATTTATACTATAGTCGTAGTCGTCGTATTCCGTATCGGAGCTAGTAATAGGTTTAATCTCGGGTAGCTCTTCTTACTACTATCCTATAGTATATATTTAGTTCGTAATACTATCTCCCCTCTCTAAACCTTCGGCTCGGAGGTTATTCCGGATCCGGTATTCGGCTATATTAGCGTTAGCTTAGGATCTTCTCGAGTTATACCCTTCTTTCTCTATAGTTTCTCGTAAAACTAAAGAATATCTTACACTTACTAACCGTATTAGTCGTAATAGTTCTAAAATATTTCCTTACCCCTAATATAGTAGGCTAGGGATATCCTACGTTATCTCTCCTAACGAAAGTAAATACTACGAGGCTTATATTCGCGTAAATATACGAAATTCTTATCGGTTATCTAGGGTCTCTATAGCTAAGTATCTATTTTTAACTATAACTTATATATATAGGCTTATATATATTAGGGCGATTTATTAACTATTTATAAGAGAAACTTTAAGCTTAGTTATAGGTAGCTAAAGAATATTACGAGGAACTACTTCGTCGTATAGCCGAGTTTAGTTAAGAGTTATCTAATACGTAGGTAAGAGTTTAACGTTTAAAGAAATAGAAAGAGTTTCTTAATAAGAAGGCGGCCGGATAGTCTTATACCCTCGAGGCTAAACTTAATACTAAGGAGGAAGAGCTCCGGCGGCTAGAATAGTAGGAGAATCTAGAGGTCTCTCTAATCGCTTTAGATATCGCTCGTAACGTCGTAAATAATATCGCTCTTCCTAGTTCGTTAAACGCCTTATACTACGCTACGGATAGTACTAGTCTTCTCAACTTACTATAAGACGAACTTACCTTATCTCTAGGTTTCCTTCGGGATTATAGTTTTAGTACTCCGTAAGCTTCTTAGGATAATTAAGATTATCTTCGGGTTCCTAGGTTCGTTTCTATAGTTTCTTATTTTCGTCTATCCCTTACTATTAGATTAGATAGTAGTATTTTCCATTTCTAACGTCGCTATCTAGGATTTCTTCTACTTTCTATTCTTCGTTATCTTCTCTATATATATCTACTTTATATACTACTAGTCTAGCGTCTTATAGTACTTTTTCTAGTAAGCTAATATAAAACGTAGGATAGATTTTTATTTATAGAGGTAGTCTTAGTCGATAGTTTATAGATAAGATTTATTTTTCGATTTCATAAGGTCCGATCTTAGTATAGTCTAGTTTACTATTAGGTCGCTTACTCTTAATATTCTTTCGTAGTAACTATACCTTTTCTCCCTCTTTAAAAGCGGGTACTTCCTTTCGCTTCTTATCGTAGTACTTACTTATTCTATTTTAAAGGAATTCTATATCTTCCTTAAGCTATTAGTATATTCGTAGGATAATTTTTACTATTTCCTCTCTATTCTAGCTATAAGACTAAAGTTATCTAGGTTTCTTATATATTCCTAGTTTAATTCTATAGTTCGTAAAAAAAGGTATTATCTTTATTACGCTGTATTACGAACTATTATACGTAAATTATACTATAGGTAAAAGTATAACCTAATTATTCTAGCGATAGTTTAGATAGTATCTAAGGTATTATTCTACTATCTAGTTTATTCGTTCCGTTAGTCTATCTATCTATAGATAATAAGTAGTTAATATACTATACTTAGTTCCTAATTTAGCTATAAGGGTCTACTAAAACTTTACTATAAACTTAACGTCTCTATCTAAGATAATTTTATCTAGCGTTCTATATTCGCTAAATATATATCTTAGTAGGGTATAAGTAAGTTATTCTATAGTATTTCCTTTATCTGTATACGGGATAAAATAAGTATACTTTATAAACTTATCTACTACTACTAATATAGTATCGTAGGATACTTCTATTATTAGTTCTTTAGAACGCGGTAACTATATAATAAAGTCTATAGTAATAATCTTCTATAGTCCTTCTATATTTTCTATTAGTTATAGTATTCTATAGGGTATATATCTAGCGTATTTATTACGATAGTAGTCTACGTATTCTACGAGAACTTATATTACTAGTTATCTTATATATAGGAAATAATATATCCTTATTAGTCGTTCGAGGGTTTTTTCTACTCCTTAGTACCTATATACTAGTACTTCGTAGTATTATCTAATAAATTCTTTTCTTATTACCTTAGGTATATAGGCCTTTTAGAATATATAGATAATTCCGTCTTTTTCTTAAATTACTTCTTAAATTTCGTTTCGTTCGTCTATTACTTTAGTAGTAGTTATACGGATCTATTAAGTTTATTCGTTTTCTTCTAGCTCGAGTATTATTTCTCGTATTCCTACTAGCTTCGGGTGGTTATAAGTAATCGTTCCGTCTAGTTATAGTTTAAGGATTACTACGCTAGGTTTCTCCGTTCCTTAGTAATTAGGTCTCCTACTAAGCGTATCCGCTCGTTTATTTTCTAATTCTTTAGTATATACGATCCTAATATCGTAGGTCGCGAGGGTTTGTACCTATTATATCTATCTTTTGATTAAAGGTTTATTTATTAAGAATCCTATTAGGTTCTTATAATCTATATAGATCGTAATAAGGTATTTAGATTCCTATAGATTAGATCTCTATTCCTTTAAAGCTTCGATAATTACTAGTAATTCCTTGTTATAGATATCGTAGTTAAGTTCGGCTAATAATATCTTCCGTAAGAAGTAGTATACTAGTCTAAGGTTATCTTTATTATCTTTCTATAGTAGTACTACTCCTATCGTATAGTCTAATATATCCGTCTCGATAATCGAGGGTTCTTTAGGGTTATATATCTTAATTACGGGTTCCTTAGTAAACTATTCTTTAATCTTTTTAAAGGCTTATTAGTATTCCTCTTTCTATTCGAAGGGTTAATCTTTCCTTATAAGTTACGTAAGTAGTACCGTTATCGTACTCTATTATAGTATTAACTTTCGATAAAAGTTATAGAATCCTAGGAACGATTATAGTTCCTTAAGATTCTTAAGTATAGGCTATTCTTTAACCTTTTCGATTCGTTATAGGTCTACCTTAATTTCCCCTAGTCTAATAATAAATCCTAGAAACTCTATTTCTTATACGTAAAATTTATATTTTCGTAGGTAAAGGTATAGTTATACTTCTTTAAGTACTTATAGAACCTTTTTTATATACTCTTTATATTTCTTTTCTATTTTGGAATAAATTAGAATATCGTCGAGGTATACTATTACGAACTAATTAAAATAGTTTTATAAAATATTATTAATTCGTTCTTAGAATATCGCGGGTACGTTAGTAAGTCTAAAGGGTATTACTTAGTACTTATATAGTCCTTTCTTTATTTTAAAGGTAGTTTTCTATTCCTCGCCTTTCTTAATTCTAATCTAGTAGTATACATTTTGAATATCTAATCGTATAAACTATTTAGCTTTTTTTAGTTAGTTTTATATTTCCGATATTAGAGGTAGAGGATACCGGTTCTTAATTATAATATTATTAAGCGTTTAGTAATCGATATATAATCGTAATTCCGTAGTACCCTTCTTAGGTACGAAGAGAACCGGGTATCCTATAGATAAATTCGAGTATTAAATATATCTTTTTATAAGGTTTTCTTCGAGGTATTTTATTATAATCTTTTCTTCTTTCTTAGTTAATTTATAGATTAGTCCGAATCCTAGAGTTTTTCCTTCCTATAGTAGGATTACGTAGTCCTAGGACTAGTACTAGGGTAGACTCTCCTTAAGTTCTATAAATAATTCTTCCTATTCCTTATAGTATTCTAGAATATTATTATTTTCTTCTTAGGTTACGCCTAGATTCTATCGTAGAAATAATACTTATTAGTTTATCTATTAAATCTAAGGATCGGCTTCTTAGAGTTATAGTATCCCTAGGATTATATCCTAGTCGTCTAATATCTCGATTATATTAAGTATTTTATTTTCTTTTTCCTATCCCTATAGGCTAAGTTTACCTTTAGTTTCGTAAGTCGTGGGTTTATTAAAGGGTTCTCCTTTAATAGTATATATAATACTTAGGTATCGTTTCTTCTATTAAAGAATTTTCTTTCGTCGAATAAAGTCCTTACTAATAAAGTTTCGAGTAGCTCCATTATCGATTAAGGTAGTAATCTTTCTTCCTTAATAGGTTCCTTAGAGATAGATATAGTCCTATCCTCCTATCCCTTAAATTCTTATCTTCTTAGGCTAATATTTCGTATTAATCTTAGTCTAGACGTACTTTAGGTATTTATTCTCTAGGTACTCGTACTATAGTCTTCCTAAGATATAGTTTAATGGTAGAAGTAGTCCTAGTATAATTCTAATATATCCCTTTCGTCGCTAGTTCTTAGATCGTTACTATCTATATACTACTTCTAGTATAACTACTTAGGTAATCCTTTTATTATAGTCTTTTACTAGGTAGTAATCGTTTTTTTACTTTACTTCCTTATAGAGTTTATATTCTTTTTATATATATAAGATCTATATAATTTCGAAGTATACTAGGTATCTTATTTCGTATCGTAGGTTATCCTTAGGATTAACCTTATATCTTTAATCGTTATATTTTATAGAGGTTATTCTTATAGGAATCTATCTTTCAATCGCCGTATACTATAGTTATTCTTTATTAACTATCTTCGTAATATACCGTATTTCTTTCTAAGTCTCTTAGTTAGGTATAAGATCTATAATAATAAAGTTCTATTTAACCTATTACTTAAAATCTTTAAATAGTTAATATATCGAATAAGATCTAGACTATTCCTCGTAGATCTCTTATATTATTATAGGTATCGTAGTTTTTTCTATAAACCTTAAGGCTCGAGTATAAGTCGTATTAAGTTCTAGTACTAGTTTTATTTCTTCCTTAGATAGTCGAATTATCTATAGGTATCTAGCGTTCTTATATATCGTAACTAGGTTTTCGTCTTCTAGTTCTAAGGACTTATCGCTATTATTAACTATTTATAACGGCGTATCTATAGCGTTATCGAAGTCTTTCTACTTCGTAGATAAGCCTTCCTCGGGTACTTCCTCTTATACTTCTAGTAAGAATAAAACTCTCCTCTAAGACTTCCGAGTCGTAGCTACCTACTATTTCTATAGCTAATAGCTAGTATTTAACTTAGCTTTATAGTACGTCTTATACTAGTCGCGTATATAAGTCGTCTAATATATAGTATTATATTCTTATATCGTAGCTACTCTATCCCTCTTACCTTACTAGGTATATCGAGGTTTCTCTTTCTTAGAACCTAACCTATAGTCTTTTACTAGGTATCCTTACTTTTCGTATTTAAAGTATACTCGTTTTTTATAGAGCTCTTATTTCTTAGGGTTCTATCTCCCCTTCTTAGGTTCTAAACTAGCCCCTAGGACTATTAGTTCTAGTCCGTAGTACTTTTCTTCTTTTTTCTTTTTATAGAATCCGACTTTTCCTTTCTTTTTCTAATTTTAGAGATAGAGGTTATTATCGATTCTAATAGTCTATTTAATTATTTTTTATATAATCTATAGCCTATCTATTTAAATTATCTTATATCGAATATTATCTTTTAGTCCTTCGTAGTAGCGTAATATAAGGGCTACTTCTCCTTACTAGATCTTAGTAGTAAGTTATTTAAACTTAGATATATATACGGCGGCGAATTTAGTCTATTTAAGACGTATAATCTTCTATTCCGCTAGCCTTTCTAAATCGATATCTTTAAATATAATACGTAATTTATTCTTAAAGTACTTATAACTTAAGAAGATAGCTTTAGTTTCGTCGCTCTAACGGGTTTCGTCGAGTTATAGTCTTTTATTTAGATAAGTCTCGAACTAAGTAATAGCTCTTCCTATAAACTATACTACTACGAACGATACCTTCGAGGTCTTATTAGGTAGTCGTACCTTATTAAGGTCGAGGTAGATCGCTATATTAGCTAGGAATCCCTTAAGCTTAGATCGGGTTCTATTAAATTTCTTTAGTTCCCCTAACTTTAACGGCTTCCTTACGTATCTTTTTAGTTCTTCCGTTAACGTTATAATTTATACTTCTAATATATCTTCTCGTTTCTTAAACGTATACTAGTTCTTAATAACTCTTTTAAAGTTTTCTATAGTTATACTACCTTCTAGGGAACTAAATTCCCGATAGCTTCCTACCTTAGAGGGTTCGGCCTAAGTTAGCGGCTACGCCGCTCCGCTTTATTAGGTTCCCTCTCCTACTATCGTAGTTAGCTATTCCTACCTACTAGATAGTTAAGGTATTAAACGGGGTCTAGGCCCGATAGGTTGTTTAACCTCGTTTAGGGTTTATACTTAAGATAGGAACGAAGGAGTAGGAATAAGTAGATAATAGTTTAATTACGTTAATAGGCTAGGATTAATCTAAATTTAAATTGACTATAGAGAAGGAAGACTATCTAGGAGATTTATAGTTATTATATATTAATTTGATTTCCTTAGATCTATAGGATTTATAGCTCTATATTTCCGTAGATCTACTAATCTATAAATCTATAGCTCTATAGATCTATATTTACTAAGCCTAATAAATCTATAGATCTATTACGTAACTTCCTAGTAAAGCCGTCCGTACTAATTATCGTTTATACTATAGTCGTAGTCGTCGTATTCCGTATCGGAGCTAGTAATAGGTTTAATCTCGGGTAGCTCTTCTTACTACTATCCTATAGTATATATTTAGTTCGTAATAGATACCCTCTTTTAAAAATAAAAGAAGTTAAAAACTTAGAAAAAAAAAGATAAAGCTACTAGAACTTATATCTTTATCTTCTTTAGATAGACCTCTACTATAATAGCTATCTTAATAGCTACTACTAATATCTAGAATCCTAAGTATAAAACTAAAGCTTATTCTTACTTACTTTTTAATTATATACTTTATAAAAATTATATATATACTATACTTAAACTAGAGTAAGAATTAGTTTATTAAGGACGTAAGTATCTATTCTTAACCCTATCTAGACTTCTCCTCTAAAAAGAAAAGTTAGTAGTATCTAAAGTAGGGTTTCTTAAGATCTATCTTATCTAGATAGTATATATTATATAGATTACTACTTATCTAGATATAAAGAAAACTATTAGACTTCTAAGAGACCTATATTACTAAAGTATAATAAATAAGAATATAAAATATTATATAAGAAATTATAAATAGTACTAATAGAGTTATAAGTTTTAAAATAAGATCTTAGATCTCCTTAAACTACTTCTTATATCTAAGAAAGTATAAGAAGATATTTCTATAGACTTTAAAAGCTTTCTAAAGGACTATAAGGAATACGATAATATATTTATAGTAATATATAGATTATTAAAATATACTTTCTTATTACCCTACTTTAAGACTACTACTACTAAAGATATAGCTACTTTCTACTATATATATATATAGTAAGTCTTTAGTCCTCTATATACTATAGTCTTAGATTAAAGTCTATAGTTTATATTAGACTTTATAAAAGAATTATATAGGCTTATAGAAATTAGCTAGTTATTATTTATAGTCTACTATCTATAGACTAATAGTAATATAGAAGTTTTTAATTAATAGCTAGACTAATAATTATACCTCTTTATAAACTTCTATTAAAATAACTAGTCTAATCTTCTATCTAGTATAGACTAGATCTAGGTAATTCTTTTATATAATATAATAGAATTTTCTCTATTTAAGATCGAATTTAGCTATAAAGCTTATTACTACTAGGACTAGTAAGAATACGTCCGTAAACCCTCTAAATTACTAAATAATATAATTACGTAGGTAGCCTAAGAGTTTATAAAAATCTAAATTAATATAGTCTAATAGGTCCGTAATTACGTCTAAGCTAATATTATAGTAGTTTAGAAAGCCTAGAGCTAATAAGCTAATAAAAAATACTACCTTCTAGATTTTAATATAGGAGATTAAGTCTATATTATACCTAAGAGATTTATTATCTTAAGATTAAGTCTAAAATTAGACTAGTAGATATATAGACCTTATTTTATTATTAATTAAAGGTATAGCTTTTATATAATCTAGTTACCCTTTTATATAAAGATATATAATATTTTCTATATAGATAGATTATATAAAGCTATATAAGATCTATTATCTAGTTAAGTACTTTCTAAAGAACTAACTATAGAAGTAAATAGGTATTTTAAGTAGCTAGTAGTCTATATTCTCGATAGCTAGATTATTTATAGTAAGCTCTATTATTAAATAAAATAGATAGACTATAACCTAAATCTAATCTATTATCTAATAAGTAATTTTATAAATATAGTCTAAAAAGTAAAAGAGTTTTATAATAAGTATCTTAATAAGCTAGATCTATTTAAATAACTAGTCTAGTAGCTAGAAGCTATATTATAAGATAAGTTCCTTAGTCTCTAGTTAGAAGACGAGGTACTAGTTAAGATAGAAATCTAGAAAAATTACTAGTATTAAGTATAGGCCTCTACCCTTTATAATTTACTAAAATAGATAGCGTATAGTTTAGAGCTTAAGATAATTACCCCTAGACTTAGAGTACCTCTCTTTTATAACCCGTTAAAATAGATAGTATATAGCTTAAAGCTTATAGAAATTACCTCTAGACTTAGAATATCTTTTTTTTATAGTCTATTAAAATAGGTAGTATATAATCTAAAGCTTATAGTAATTACCTCTAAGCTTAGGGTACCTCTTCTTTATAGTCTACTAAAATAGATAGTATAATACCTAAAGCCTATAGTAACTATCTCTAAGCTTAGAGTATCTCTCTATAGCCTCGCTTTACTATAGATAAAGATATAAAAGAAGTAAGTCTTACTCTCTAGTAGAACTATATATATATAACTTCTAGGTAATATAGAAAATTAAGTTACTAGCGTCCTCTTATATATTCTATAATACTTTTTAGATATACCGAGTACGTTATATAGTATATATATTAGAAAAATATTTTTTAAATAATAATTTATATAATAAAATAAGTAGATATATATAGGGCTATATAATATTAATATACTTTAAGAATAATCTAGAGGGTATTAGTTAAATTATTTTTTAAGTAGGAAGTAATAGATATAGATATCTATCTACCTCCTTTATCTTCTCTTTCTCCTCCCCCCTTTAAAAGTATTTTTTCTCGATTATTTATTTACTAGGCCCTTAAGGATAAGGTCTTATTCTAGAAGGAAGATAATATTACGACCTATTCCCTAGGTAACCTAGTTATTTTACTTATTTTCTATTTTAGTTAGTAGATTAGGTAATTCTAAGGATTAGTCTAATAGTTAATTAGTTTATTTAGCGTACTAAGCCCTATTCGGGTATAAGAACCCCCTATTCTTATACCCTTATAGTATTATCTTAGAATAGCTTTAATATACCGATTCTACTATTAGTTAATTAGAAGACTACCTTAGCTATTATAACTCCTAGTTAATTATACTTAGTTCTAGGGTCTTATAACTATAAGTAGTTAAAAGGCTATAATTATATAATCTATCTACTTATCTAATTACTATAAAAAGAAAAATTCTATATCTTTAAGCCTATAAGCTATATTTAAGAAAAGTAAGATATTATTATATTTAGACGTTATTATAAGATATTACTTACTTTATTATAGAATTTATATAAAAACTAATATAAATAATAATATTTTAATAAATACCTTTATATAACTTTAAGATAATAAAGATAGAAAAGTATTTATAAATAGAGTATACTAAAAAATCTCTTTAGATTAAGATTTAATTCTTTAAAGGTACCTTAGAATTTTTATAAAGAAAGAAGAAGTTCTATATAAGACTAGAGGTTTAGTAAATCTTCTTTTAATTCTTTATTACTTTAATTATTAGATACTTTAATCTAATAGTAAATTTTCCTTATTCTACTAAAGGTTAAAGGTTTAATTCTCTTTCTAACTATATAGTATATTTGGATTAAAGAAAGTCTAATATACTTCTATCTTTACTATTAGATACTAGTACTAGAAGTATTTAATATCTTTTTAAATCTAGTATAACTAGGTCGCTTATACGTAGTATATACTTATTTAAATTTAGATTTTAAAAATATCCCCTTAATTAAAAGAAAACTAGTACTAGTTAATAAAGAGAATAGACTCTATATAGATTTCGTCTTAGCTCTTCTATCTTAGTATTAAATAGAATAACTATATAATATAGCTAGTATTACTACTAAACTAAAAAAAAAAAAAAAAAAAAAAAAAAAAAAAAAAAAAAAAAAAAAAAAAAAAAAAAAAAAAAAAAAAATAAAAAAAAA
>JASJFT010000416.1:0-18241 GCA_030770425.1 Darksidea phi | reverse complement strand
GACTAATTTAATACTATATAGTCTAATCTAGATAACCTAACTAAATAGAAATAATAAACTACTACTAATCTATAAAAGATTCTTAATATCTATTATATTACTTCTAACGAATAAATTAAGATAAGTACTATATTTAATAAAGTTATTATAGATAGCCGGCTATTTTTAAACTTTTAAGCTAAATTTTATAAATAAACTACTAAAGTAGAAAAAACTAATATAGAAAAAGTCTAAGTCTTATATACTAAAGTCTTTACTATACTAGATACTATAACTATTCTTTAAGAAAAATAACTAGACTATATAGACTATAAAGAATAGATAAAGCTCTTCGTATAAATCTAGAAAAGAAAATAAGTAGAAGAATATATTAAGAGTATATATACTAGCTTCTATTTAAATAATAACTAGCTAAGTAATACTTTTTAGTCGGTTTTTATATCTATATTTCTTTTCTTAATAATAGTTCTAATCTATACTAGTAATCTTATAATTCTAAATATAATATATATTCTATATACCTTCTATAAAGAATATAAGACTATTAATACCTACTTCTATTATAATAAAAAGGGTTACTATAAGAATATATATAAAGAAAAGAAGAAAAATAATAAGTAATTTAGTAGAGTCTAGAACTAAGGGTAAGCTATATAATAAATATCTTAAGATTAATAAGTAATACGTATCTAGTTTTAATACCCCTAATATTAGTAGGCCTAGAACTAATATATATAATCCTAGTACGATTACCCCTAATTCTAATATAATAACTAAAATACTAATAACTAATCCCTTTACTAATATTTATTTAATAATCCCTTCTTTAACTATACTATAGATTAATCTTAGAGATATATTAGAACTAAAACTTCTATATTTAAGACTAAAGCCCTTTATATTAATATACTAGTTAGTTTAATATTACCCTTTATAAGTATCTCTTATATTAATAACTTAAAAAATATATAACCTTTAGTTATTATTATAACTAGAGGTTAAATAGAAAAGAATTATTAAATAAGTAACTATACTAGATTTAGATTATTCTAAGTAAAAAGACTCTTCTTTAACTTAGATCTATAAATAGTAAATTATTATTTATTTATACTTCTTTCTTACTTATATATACTACTATTAATATATAAAGTTTTATTAATAGTAGATACTTAACTATTATCTTTCTTAACTAAACCTTTACTTAAAAATATACTATTAATATCTATACTATATCCTTTCTAAGGAAGCTCTTATTAGCTAATAATTATATAAGTAATATACTTATCTAATATACTATCTTATCTATATAGATTAAAAACTATTATAAAAAATATTTACTATATATTACTAATCTAGCCCCTCCTTTAGGAGCTTAGGCTACTATTTAGTATAATATTATATTAGCTTCTAGACTAGCTATATTTTTTATAATTCTAATTATCTTATTATATTTTAATATTTTAATATCTTATATAATAGATAGTAACTATAGAATAATAATAGCTTCTAATTTACTAATATATATAGATAGTTAAACGTATTAATAATACTAAACCCTCTACTTCTATCTATCCCTACTAGTTCCTCCGTATTTAATCCTTTATACTATCGTTCGTATTATATCTATTATAGATATTAGCTCTATCTTCTATATTAGATATTAGTTTCTTCGATAGTTTATTAAGAAGACTAATTTCTTTCTCTTAAATAGTCTTCTTTATATAAGCTTATCCTTTAGTCTACGTAGACGGTATAACTATCTCTTAATAAAACGTCTATTCTTATTATATAAGGCCTTAGATAGGAATATATTATAGATAACTACTAATAGCTATATAAGAATTCTATTACTACTTATTCCCTTAAATATATTTAACGTATAGTTAGTTTTATACTAATAATTATTATAATTAAAAAGCTCTATTAGTAGTACCTCCCGTTTATAACGCCGGGGACGCTTCGCCGTAATATTTAAAAGATTTAGAGCGCTATACTTAAATAGTCTATTCTACTCTAGTTTCTACTAATAGTTCTACTAAAGGACTAGGCGAACGATCGTTAGCGAAGATATATAGTTAGTAGGTATTAATATAAAAAAGCTAGCTAAGAATAAGAAATAGATATAAGAAAGCTAGCTAAGAATAAAAGATAGATATAGTAAGAAAGCTAGCTAAGAATAAGAGATAGATATAGTAAGAAAGCTAGCTAAGAATAAAAGATAGATATAAGTAGGATACTAGTATTATTACGGGTAATTTTTATACTATAGATAGTAGTATTAGTATACTAACTTCTTACTATTACTATTAGTCTCCTAATACTCTATAGTTTAGTATTATATATTATTTCTCGTCTAGTATCTTAATATTTAAAATATTATCTTATTAGTATCTTATAATCGATAGTACTATATATAGCTTTATAGCTCTATTATCGTATATAAGGTATAGATATAGTACCTCTACTATATATAAACTTTTATTATATTTTATATAAATCTTCTAAAGAGACTTCTACTATATAAATCTAAATTAAATATTATTAATCTAGTCTAAAATACTCTTATTATTCTTAGTCTTCTTTAATTTTAAAAATATAACTCGTCTATTAATTAGATATTAATAATAATTAATATAAATTCTTAGTACTATTAAAAATACTACTATTATAAAACTAAAGCTATATAAGTAGCTTTCTCGGCTACCCTCTCTAGTAAAAATATATTAAATAAAATTAAATTACTATATTCTAAGTTATATACTAATATAATAAATTACTAACTATCTTTATATATCGAAGATATTAATAAGTATAATCTTTATTAATTAAATAGAGAGATTCTAATAGATCTACCCTCTAAACTTATACTAGATTATCTCTACTATAGAATAAGAAACTTAAATATTAAATATAGGAAAATTCTAAAATATCGAGTAATTATAGTATAAAATTATACTATAATTAAACTACTACTAGCCGTATAAGTAGGTAAACGTCGAGTTAATTTAAAGAAATCTAAGAAAGAACTACTACTACTACTTAGTATTCTTCTACTAATTAAATTAAATTATAAACCTTTTAATTTCTTTAATATTTATTTTATATAAGTTATAATTTTTATATAATTTTATAAATAATTTAATATAAAAGCTACCCGTATTATATAGAATAAGCTAGACTAAGTACTTAAAGTATTACTAAAAAATAAAGAAGATTAAATTTTAAATCTTACTAAAGAAGAATTTAAAGATATTCTAAATAGTAAAATTATAATAAATCTTCTAGATAAGTTTCTACTATAATTTTATAAATTTCTTATTAATTATAAATATACCCTATACCTTCGAGGTATTAAAGAATTAAATATTAATAAGTTTCTAGTAGGAAAACTACCCCTATTTAATAATAAGCTAAAAAAGAAACTTTTAGAATAGCTAAGAAATATAATTACTAGATTTCTCTTTAGAAAAGTAGATAAACTTCTACTAAGACGAGTATAGAATTATAAGATTAATATTATCCTAGATAAAGAACCCCTATATTAAAAGAATTAATCTTTTTTTTTATCTAAACTCTATATTTATTATAGTACTAATTTATAACTATTTATATCTATTATATACTATACCTATAACTATAGTACTTTCTTTACTAAATCTTACTATATCGGGTATATATAGCCCCTACTCGTTCTAGTATTAGCTCTTTATAGTATAACTTATATTCTACCTTAACTCTAGTATATTTATACTATAATAGTTTATACTATTCTCTCTTTTAATTCTACTACTAGGGTAAGACGCTCCTTTAATAATCTAATCGACTACTCTAAATCTAGAAGATATTAAGCTAGACCTAAGATCTATACTATATCTAGAATACCGAAAATACTAAGAACTTCGAGAATACTAAGAACTCTAAGAATACTATAGCTACTAAAGATTAGTAATATTAGTAGAGTAAGTAACTCGCCGCTATAATCGGTTAGGTTTCTATACTAGTCTTTTTTATTTAAATAGAAGATATAGTAAGTAACTTTACTATATTAATTATACTAAGAAACGAGAAATCTATTTTCTTAACTTATTAAGATATCGAAGCTATACTAAATACTCTAGATATAGGAGTATAATACTATATTTCCTCTCTTACTATAAATCTTAAAAAAGTATACTAAGTTACTTAATAACTTTAGAGTAAAGTTAATATTCTATATACCTAGACCTCTATTTATATCTCTTATTATCGTCTTACTACTAACCTTAATAAATTTAATAGAGCTAATAAGTCTATAAGTAAGTACTAAACTAAGTATAAAAATTAGAAATATAAGATTTATAGTATCTATATTATAAATAGAATAATCTTTAATATAGAATTTAAATATATTTAATATATCTTTAGTCTTATATTTAGTAATATACTTAATATCTACTATAACTAACTTAAAACTATATAGTTTAACTTAGATAATCTAACTAAATAGAAATAGTAAACTACTACTAATCTATAAAAGATCCTTAATACCTACTATATTACTTTTAATAAATAGATTAAGGTAAGTACTATATTTAATAAAGTTATTATAGATAGCTAGCTATTTTTAAACTTCTAAGTCGAATTCTATAAATAGATTACTAAAGTAGAAAAAACTAATATAGAAAAAGTTTAAGTCCTATATACTAAAGTCTCTACTATACTAGATACTATAGCTACCCTTTAAGAAAAATAACTAGATTATATAGACTATAAGAAATAGGTAAAGCTCTTCGTATAAATCTAGAAAAGAAAATAAGTAGAAGAATATATTAAGAGTATACGTACTAACTTCTACTTAAATAATAATTAACTAAATAATACTCTCTAGTTAATCTTTATATCTATATTTTCTTCTTTAATAATAGTTCTAATCTATACTAGTAACTTTATAATTCTAGATATAATATATATCCTATATATCTTCTACGAAGAATATAAGACTACTAATATCTACTTCTATTATAGTAAAATAGGCTACTATAAGAATATATACTAAGAAAAGAAAAGAAATAATAAGTAATTTAGTAGAGTCTAGGACTAAGAGTAAGCTATATAATAAATACTCTAGAACTAATAAGTAATACGTACCTAGTCTTAATATCTTTAATACTAGTAGATCTAGAACTAATATATATAATCCTAGTATAGCCGCCCCTAGTTCTAATATAATAACTAGAATATTAATAACTAATCCTCCTATCTATATCTATTTAATAATCCCTTCTTTAACTATATTATAGATTAATCCTAGAGATATACTAGAACTAAAATCTTTATACCTAAGACTAAAGCCCCCTATACTAATATACTAGTTAGCTTAATATTATCCTCTATAAGTATCTCTTATATTAATAACTTAAAAAATATATAATCTCTAGTTATTATTATAACTAGAGATTAGATAGAAAAGAATTATTAGATAAATAACTATACTAGATTTAAACTATTTTAAGTAAAAAGACTCCCCTTTAACTTAGATTTATAGATAGTAAATTATTATTTATTTATACTTCTTTTTTACTTATATATACTACTATTAATATATAAAGTCTTATTAATAATAGATATTTAGTTATTATCTTTCTTAACTAAATCTTTATTTAAAAATATACTATTAATATCTATACTATACCCTTTCTAAGAAAGCTCTTACTAGCTAATAGCTATACTAGTAATATACTTATCTAATATACTATCTTACCTATATAGATTAAAAACTACTATAAAAATTACTTACTATATATTACTAATTTAGTCTAAAATACTCTTATTATCCTTAGTCTTTCTTAGCTTTAGAAATATAATCTATCTATTAATTAAATATTAATAATAGTTAATATAAACTCTTAGTATTATTAGAAATACTATTACTATAGAACCGAGGCCGTATAAGTAGCTTTCTCGACTACCCTCTCTAGTAAAAATATATTAGATAAAACTAAACTACTATACCCTAAGCTATATATTAATATAATAAATTATTAACTATCTTTATATATCGAGGATATTAACGAGTATAATCTCTATTAATTAAATAGAAAAATTCTAATAGATCTACCCCCCGAACTTATACTAGACTACCCCTACTATAGAATAAGGAACTTAGATATTAAATATAGAAAAATCCTAGAATATTAAGTAATTATAATATAAAATTATATTATAACTAAACTACTTTTAATTATACGAGTAGAAGGACGCCGAGTTAATTTAAAGAAATCTAAGAAAGAACTACTACTACTACTTAGTATTCTTTTACTAACTAAACTAAATTATAAATCTTTTAATTTCTTTAATATTTATTTTATATAAGTTATAACTTTTATATAATTTTATAAATAACCTAATATAAAAGCTACCTATATTATATAGAATAAGCTAGACTAAGTACTTAAAATATTACTAAAGAATAAAGGAGACTAAATTCTAAACCTTATTAAAGAAGAATTTAAAGATATCCTAAATAGTAAAATTATAACTACTTTTTTAGATAAGTTTCTATTATAATTTTATAAATTTCTTACTAATTATAAATATATCCTATACCTTCGAGGTATTAAAGAATTAAATATTAATAAGTTTCTAGTAGGGAAACTACCCCTATTTAATAATAAGCTAAAAAAGAAACTTCTAAAATAGTTAAGGAATATAGTAGCCGAATTCCTTTCTAAAAAAGTAGATAAACTTCTACTAAGATAAGTATAGAATTATAAGATTAATATTATTCTAGGTAAAAAACCTCTATATTAAAAGAATTAACTTTTTTTTTTATTTAAACTCTAAGTTATACGTAAATAACTAAATAATAATCTAGATAAGAATTTTATCCGAGAATCTCGTATATAATATACTATTCCTCTACTTTTAGTAGTAAAACTAGATAGAAGAGTATATATATATTAAGACTATAGAGGCCTAAATAATATTACTATTAAGAACTACTACTTATTATCTTTTATTTAAGAAACTCTTAATACTTTCTATAATATAAAGGTATATATTAAACTTAATATTATTACTATTTTTAATAAATTACGTATTACTAAAGGATATAAGTAGAAAATAGTATTTATTATATATTTTAGACTTTTTAAAATCTTAGTTATACCTTTTAGCCTTTATAATATACTAGTATTCTTCTAAAACTATATTAATTATACTCTTTATAATCTACTAAACTATATCTATACTATATACCTTAACGACGTTCTAGTCTACTTAGATAATAGAAAAGAATACTAAAAGTACGTTTAAGAAGTAGTCTAGAGATTAATTAATACTAGTCTTTAAATTAATATCTATAAATATAAATTCGAGGTTATAGAGACTAAATATCTTAAACTTATTATCTTCTTTAGTAGTATTAAAATAGACTCTAAGAAAGTTACTATAATTTTAAAATAGATATAACCCTCTTATTTAAAGAATTTATAGAAATTTCTAAACTTTATAAACTTTTATTAATACTTTATTTAAGACTTTTTAAAGATATATATCCTACTTAATAAACTTTTATATAAGAATACCCTATAGAACTAGACTACTAAATAAATAACTATCTTTAAGTTACTTAAAAATTTCTTTATTATAGTATTAGTACTAGTAATATATAACTTTACTAAGAAGATAGTTTTAGAAACTAATATTTCTAATTAGGTATTAGGTAGTATTCTCTTCTAATATAATAATAATAGTATTTTATATATAATTATCTACTTTTTAAGTAAATATAGTACTACTAAATATAATTATAAGATCTATAATAAAGAATTATTAGTAATTATTAAGTCTTTAGAAGAATAGTAACTAGAACTCTAAGAAACTACGAAACTATTTAAAATTATTACTAATTATAAGAATTTAGAATACTTTATAACTATAAAGATACTATTATAATACTAAATTTACTAGTCGAAGTTTCTATTATAATTTAACTTTAGAATTATTTATTAACTAGACTTAAAAGCTATATAACTAGATATACTAAGTAGAATACTAGAGAACTAATTAAATAAGAATAATACTTCTAATAATAGAATAAAAAATAGATTATAAATAGTTCTCTTACTAAAAGTCCTTAGTAATAAAGTTTTAAAAGACCTTCTTAACTAAACTTTTATAAGTATAGTATTACTAATCCTCTCTACTATAGATCGATTTATTAATAAACTAATTAACTCTATATACTCTACTATACTAATAGCTATAAAAATAATTACTACCCTCTTAGACTTAAGTATAAAATACTAGTTAAAATATCTTTAAAAAATTATATAGGTACTAATACTAGATTTTATACTTTATTAAGACTATATATAGTATTAAGAATATCTCTTTATATTATCTTATAATAAACTTTATATATAAATTCTATATTAAATATATAATTCTACGCCTACTAGATATTCGGGATAGGTTAAAATAATAGAACTAGTTATCTAAGACTATTAGTAGCTATATATAATATATAATATTAAAATCTATATCTAAGTATATAAACTCTATATTTAAATTAAAAGCTCTAGATTATTATTCTAAAGATTTCTTAAGTCTCTACTAGTTCTATTTTAAATATAGTTAGATATCTCTATTAACTATATTACCCTACTTTTAGAATTATAGTAGTACGATCGTATATATAAATATATTCTTATTATAGTTTATAAACTTATAAAGATATATTATATTATCTCTATTAGAAAAATTAATATATTTAAATTAATTAATATCTTTATATCTTAAGTTTATTTCCTCTATAGTTACCCTAATAATATTCTATTTAATTAAGAAATCTAGTTTATATCGTAGTTTTAGGACTAATTATCTATAAAACTTAGAATTATACTAAAATACTTCTCGTTATTTTACCCTAAGACTAATAGCTAGACTAAGCGAGTAAATAGTAGTATTAAAGTATACCTTTAGGTATTTATAAATTTCTACTAGAATAACTAAATATAATAGCTCCCTCTTATAGAATTTACTATAAATAATATTATCTTTAAAATAACTAGTATTTCTTTATTCTTTACTAATTATAGGTTCTACCTAAAACTTAGAGTTAAGTCTAGCTAACTAATACTACTAAATCTATTTCTATCTTAATAATAAGAATTTTTTAAAATAAATAATACTACTAATAGGTTTAATCGTATTATTATCTAGTTAAAAGCTATTATTAAATAATCTATTAAGTACTACGAATACTATATAAATAAGAAGTAAGAAGACGTACTAAAATTTATTATAAAAAATAAGATCTTTATAAATATAAGAAATATAAAAACTAATAAATTAATAAAAAAAGAAGATAATAAGATAATAGGTCTATTTAAAGTTTTAAAAGTTTATAACTAAGTATATACCCTAGAACTTCTAGTAACTATAAAAATATTCCTAGTATTTTATAACTCGTTACTCTAATTAAAATACCCTTTTTAAGAACTTTTAGAATAAAATATAATAAATAAAGCCGAGTTTTAATATCTTAGAGAAAGAATACTTAAATAAGAAGATAGAATAGAAGAGCTAACTAAATAATAGAAATTCGAGTCCCTACTAAACTACTACGATAAGGACCTATAATAACTAATATACTTAGTTAAATAGAAATACTACCTTACTATCTAGTAGCTAGTATCCGATTTAAAAGGTTAAGAGAGTATAATCTATTAATTTTATAACGACTACCTAGATAAACCTACCCTAAGATAGATCTAAAGAATACTAATATTAGTAAATTTTCTTTCTATAGAGCTATCTAAAACGTATAGCTATTTAGAGGAGAGGTACTATTATAGTACTAATCTATAACTATTTATATCTATTATATACTATACCTATAACTACGGTACTTTCTTTACTAGATCTTACTATATCGGGTATATATAGTCCCTATTCGTTCTAGTATTAGTCCTTTATAGTATAACTTATATTCTACCTTAATTCTAGTATATTTATACCGTAATAATATTATATATAAATAGCTAGACGATAATCTAGATAAGGGTTTTATTCGAGAATTCTATATATAATATACTACCCCTTTACTCCTAGTAGTAAAACTAGGCGGAGGAGTATATATATTAAGACTATAGAGGTCTAAATAATATTACTATTAAGAACTACTATCTACTATCTCTTATCTAAGAAATTTTTAATATTCTCTATAATATAAAAGTATATACTAAACTTAATATTATTATTATCTTTAATAAATTACGTATCGCTAAAGAATATAAATAGAAAATAGTATTTATTATATATTTTAGACTTTTTAAAATCTTAGTTATATTCTTTAGCCTTTATAATATATTAGTATTCTTTTAGAACTATATTAATTATATCCTTTATAATCTATTAAACTATATCTATACTATATATCTTAATAATATCTTAGTCTACTTAAAAAATAGAAAAAAATACTAAAAGTATATTTAAGAAGTAGTTTAAAGATTAATTAATATTAATTTTTAAATTAATATTTATAAATATAAGTTTAAGATTATAGAAACTAAATATCTTAGACTTATTATCTTCTCTAATAGTATTAAAATAGATTTTAAGAAAGTAGCTATAATTTTAAAATAGATATAACTCTCTTATTTTAAGAATCTATAAAAATTCCTAGACTTTATAAATTTCTACTAATACTTTATTTAAGACTTTATAAAGATATATACTCTATTTAATAAACTCCTATATAAGAATATACTATAAAACTAGACTACTAAATAGATAACTATCTTTAAGATACTTAAGAATTCCTTTATTATAATACTAGTACTAGTAATATATAACTTTACTAAGAAAATAGTCCTAGAAACTAATACTTTTAATTAGGTATTAGATAGTATTCTCTTCTAATATAATAATAATAATATTCTATATATAGTCGTCTATTTTTTAAGTAAATATAGTACTATTAAATATAATTATAAGATCTATAATAAAGAATTATTAGTAATTATTAAGTTCTTAGAAGAATAGTAACTAAAACTCTAAGAAACTATAAAACTATTTAAAATTATTACTAATTATAAGAATCTAAAATACTTTATAACTATAAAGGTATTATTATAATACTAAGTTCGCTAGTTAGAGTTCCTATTATAGTTTAATTTTAGAATTATTTATTAACTAAACTTAAAAGCTATATAACTAAATATACTAAGTAGAATACTAGAAGACCGACTAAATAAAAATAATACTTCTAATAATAGAGTAAAAAATAGACTATAAATAGTACTTCTACTAGAAGTTCTTAGCGACGAAGTCCTAAAAGATCTTCTTAACTAAAATCTTATAAGTATAGTACTACTAATTCTTTCTACTATAAATTAATCTATCGATAAACTAATCGACTTTATATATTCTACTATATTAATAACTATAGAAATAATTACTATTCTTTTAGACTTAAATATAAGATACTAGTTAAAATACTTTTAAAAAATTATATAGATACTAATACTAGACTTTATACTTTATTAAGATTATATATAGTATTAAGAATATCTCTTTATACTATCTTATAACGAACTTTATATATAGATTCTATATCGAATATATAATTCTACGTCTACTAGATATTTAGGATAAATTAAAATAATAGAACTAATTATCTAAGACTACTAGTAGTTATATATAATATATAATATTAAAATCTATATCTAAGTATATAAACTCTATATTTAAACTAAAAGCTTTAGATTATTACTTTAAGAATTTCTTAAGTTCTTACTAGTCCTATTTTAAATATAGTCTAATATTTTTATTAACTATATTACTCTACTTCTAAAATTATAGTAGTATAACTATATATATAAATATATTCTTATTATAGTTTATAAACTTATAAAGATATATTATATTATCTCTATTAGAAAAATCGATATATTTAAGTTAGTCGATATCTTTATATCTTAAGTTTACTCTCTTTATAATTATTCTAATAATATTCTATCTAATTAAGGAATCTAATTTATATTATAATTCTAAAACTAATTATCTATAAGGCTTAGAATTATATTAAAATACTTCTTATTATTCTATCCTAAGACTAATAGTTAGACTAAATAAGTAAATAGTAGTATTAAAGTATACCTCTAGGTATTTATAAATTTCTACTAGGATAATTAAATATAATAGCTTTTCCTTATAGAATTTATTATAAATAATATTATTTCTAAAATAACTAGTATTTCTTTATTTTTTATTAATTATAGCTTTTACCCGAAACTTAAAATTAAGTCTAGTTAATCGATACTACTAAATCTATCCCCGTTCTAACGACGAGAATTCTTTAAAGTAAATAATACTATTAATAGGTTTAACTATATTATTACCTAGCTAAAAGCTATTACTAAATAATCTATTAAGCGCTATAAATACTATATAAATAAGAAGTAAGAAGATATATTAAGATTTACTATAGAAGATAAGATCTTTATAGATATAAGAAATATAAAAACTAATAGACTAATAAAAAAAGAAGATAATAAGATAGTAGATTTATTTAAAGTTTTAAAAGTTTATAACTAAGTATACGTCCTAGAACTCTTAGTAATTATAAAAATATTCTTAATATTTTATAACTTATTACTCTAATTAAAATACCCCTTTTAAGGACTTCTAGGATAAAATATAATAAATAAAGCTAAGTTCTAATTATTACGTCTACTTCTACTAGAGGACTTCTAGATTATTATCGACTTAGCTATAATTACGTACCGGACCCTATATAGTCCTACGTCCTACTATTATATCTTCTTAAGAATTTATCTTATCTCTATCCGAATATAATCCTTTTACTACCTTAGTATTTCTATATCTATCTACTTATATATACTTTATACTAATATCTTAGAGAAAGAATACTTAAACAAGAGAATAGAATAGAAGAGCTAATTAAATAATAGGAATTTAAGTCCCTACTAGACTACTACGATAAAGATCTATAATAACTAATATACTTAGTTAAATAGAAATACTATTCTATTATCTAGTAGCTAGTATCCGACCTAAAAGGTTAAGAGAGTATAGTTTACTAATTTTATAACGATTACCTAGATAAATCTACCCTAAGATAGATTTAAAGAATACTAATATTAGTAAATTTTCTTTCTATAAAGCTATCTAAGACGTTGTTACAACCCCACGCGAATCATAGGATACGGGGCATCCCGAGAAGGTTAGAAGCCAAGATAAGGGCTTAGTTAGTAATCTAACATCACGTAACAATAATCTAGTTGATCTGTGTCTTAGCGAACAGAGCAAATAGAGTATAACCAACAATAATCTAGTTAATCTATATCTTAGCGAACAGAGCAAGCAGAGTAAGGTAAAGCGGGACAGATATAAGAAGATAGAGGATCTCTTAGGTTTTCTATCTTAATTCTTTATAGTTAATCTTCAGTTCTTTACCTAACACTTACGAACAAGATTGGATCTTTTCCTAAGTAGTTATTCTAGTAATAGAATTCGTTGACTTAATCTTGACCTATTAGAAACTAACGGTACGACAAACGTTCTATCGGCCCTAACCCGGATCCCGTATAAAGGTACGTACAATACATAACATATTAACTACCCTAAACTAAGGTCACATCGATATAGCAACTCCATCTAGCTTACGCAATACCTCTAGGGAAAGCACAACTAGGGCTCCAGTAACGAACCTAGCGGCCCTAATCTAGTAATAAGCAGCTCAGATAGTTGAGTTATAGCAGGCCATGATATCGCTACAAGGATCACTACAATAGGTACGGGCGGGACTTAGGACGAAGTTAAAGATCCCGATACCAGAAAAATACGATGGCGGAAAGGAAGGCTTAAGGCCGTTCCTTACATAATTGGACCTATACTACCGGTTCAACTCTACTACGTTTACCAGCGACTAGGATAAGATCCTCACCGCGGGTATATATATAACAGGTAAAGCAGCTATATAGATACAGCCCCTAATCGACGATTATATAGCCAACGAAGACTCCTTATCGAAGCAACGCGACGAAACGAAGGTAGTATTTAAAGATTAGGATTCGTTTAAGGAACAAATACGTATAGTCTTCGGAGATATTAATAAGGTCTAGTAGGCCGAACGCCAGATCTAAAGGCTGAGGCAGACTAAGTCAGTAAGCACGTATACTACCGAATTCAAACAGCTATAGTATAAGATCGACTGGGACGATGTACCTCTCATAGTCGTATACTACAACGGACTCAAGGAGCTAATTAAGGACGAGTTAGCCCGACTTAAAAAATTAGACGACCTAGCAGAACTAATTAAGACGACGATCCGTATCGATAATCGACTACACGAACGAGTACTCGAGAAACGAGATACTATAGGACTAGTAAGAGTCTATAGAAAAGAGTAAGTAGCTCGAAAGCGCGGATTCTATAAGGGTTATAACGAAATGGACGTTAGTATAGTCTAGGAAAAGAAATACCCAAGGAATAAGAAACGCGAACAAGATAGGAAGCTATAGAAAGTCCTAGTAGACGAGATAAGACGACGTCGAGACGAAAAGGCGTATCTACGCTACGGCATGTAGGGACACTTCGCCAGGGAATACAGCGAGGAAAAGAAAAGTATAGGGAGCTAGGATGGCGCCAAGCGTATAAACATAATCAGGTATAGTAAAGAAAAAGAAACCAAGCCTAACTCGATACCCGAGACATGGTACGACGCTAGCGGGTAGGACGAGGTCGAAGAAATCACTCGACAACAAGATAACCTAGAGCTCGAGATAGGAGAACTAAAACTCGACGGGCCAGATAAGGTCAGCGTAGAAGACGTTTTTAGACGGTTAGTATACAATAAGTATTAGAAATATAGGACCAGCCAGTATATCGCTAAATATTACACCGACGTAAAAAAGCCAATATACGTTACGGGAGATCGAGGCTAGCAGACGATAGGCCAGGCCCTAAGACTCCAAGGACTAGAAGGTTATAAGGTAACCTAGAACTACAATAATATAGGCTACGACGCGCTACTATAGACAAACTATACGGGAAATTACGAGTACTACGCCCGATAGAAGGAGGAAACCATAATACTCCTAGGAAGTAGCTTATACATGTACCTTCAAAATATAGAATACCTAATAGTAGGATACCATATCCACGACTACAATAACTAGGCCCAGGCTCATAAGAAGCAAGGATAGCCAGGATAGGTTAATTGCTACGATAACGAATATAATAAGCATTTCCCGATAAAACACGCTACAGGACGATAGCCACGCAGACTAATCTAGGCAGATACTAAAGGATATAAACGAGACATCAACTATAGGATTATATACTAAGAACCTAATTACGAGGCCGTATATTAGACGTACTACGATCGATCATATATCCTACACCTAGCGTAACAAGAGCTTACGGCTAGAAGGGAAGAAGATATCTTCTATCAAAACCTTAAAAAGAAGGAATACCTTATCGAACAATACGAATTACACGGATATCCAATATAGAACCAAGATAGTTCAAAGAACCCAGAGATTAGTAGACAGCTAAGGGCCCCAGGTATATAGCAGGGATATTACGACGCCTAGAACGACAAAAATAAGGTAGAACCTATTAATTAGGATACACCATCACCAAAAGGGGAACTATCGGAAGAACCGAATTAGGAAATACCCCGTAGGATCGGAAGAGTGCCGGATCTAAAAATGGAATAGGTAGACGAGTCACCCACTCGACAAAACGAGACCAGAGAACTAGAAAAGGACCCCGAAGATTAGGACCTCTACGATAACAAGCCAAAAAACTAGATTATCATTAGCTACGTAAGAGTCGCGCTGATAAAAGTACCTAAAAGACGACTCTCCGAATCGTACAAAGAAATATCTAATAACCGGCTAGGTTAGAGGTAGACGCACGAATTTACGGACGGAAAGTCCAAGCTATTATAGATAGTAGAGTAGAGTTTACGCTCCTATCGTTAAAATTAGTAGAGGAACAAGGGATTCCTTACTAAGTTAAAGAAAAACCCATACGAGTAGACCTCGGAGATAGATTACCTATAGAATATAGAGGAGGTATAATTCGCCTCGAAACGAAAAAAGTAACCTTAGAGGTAGGAAACGTTAGAGACCATCGTAGATTTAATATTATAGAAATTAGAGATACCGACATAATTATTAGTTACGATTAGCTAGTAACATATAATCTACGGATAGATTGGAAGCTACGTAAAGTACTAGGCTACGAGCGGGTAGCTCGAGTCGTAGGAATTAGGAGACCGGGTAGGTCTAGCTACGAGATCTAGTATACACCCTAGAAAGAGAGGATAGGCTTAATTTCACCTTATAAGATCGCGAGGATCTATAAGAAGAACCCGTAGAGAGTCGGCGTTATTATAGTACAAAGGGTCGCGACCGCGTAGGAAGAACTACGGCTAACAATACCTCGAGACTACGAGGAGTTCCGAGAGCTATTCGAAGAATATCCGGAAACCGATTTACTAGAGTACTAGGAATAGGATCATAAGATATACCTAGAATAGGGCGCGAAGCTCAAACCTAGACCCATATACTCGTTAACAGTAGATTAATAGGAAGAATTAAAAGAGTACTTAACGAAGAACCTAGAGAGAGGATATATCAGAGAAAGTCAAAGCTCTATAGCATTACTAGTTCTATTTATCCTAAAGAAGAACGGAAAGTTACGACTTTATATAGACTATAGACGTTTAAACAACGTTACGAAGAAAAACCGATACCCGCTACTACTAATCGGAGAACTTATAGACCGGCTCCAAGGAGTTAAGTAGATTACGAAATTCGACATCCGGGAAGGATTCTATAGGATTCGAATAGCGAAAGGGTACGAAAAGTATACGGTATTCAAGACCCGATACGGACTCTACGAGTACAGAGTTATACCATTTAGACTAACGAATATACTAGCAACGTTTTAGTCAGTTATCAATAGAATATTAAACGAATACTTAGACGTATTCTATATAGTATATCTGGACGATATTCTTATATATAGTAAAGGGACGCTGGAAGAACATAAAGAGCATATAAAGAAAGTACTACAAAAGCTACAGTAAAATAGGTTACTACTTTACCTAGACAAATGCGAATTCTACAGGACGGAAACCGAATATCTAGGTTTTATCATTTCGCGAGAAGGAGTATCTATAGACCCTAAGAAAGTACAGACTATAAGGGAATAGCTAACCCTAACATCGGTTAAGGACGTACAATCCTTTTTAGGATTCGCCAACTTCTATCGGAAGTTTATTAGGGATTACTTAAAGACTATATCTCCACTCACGGAGGTAACCAAGAAGGAAAAAGGATTTTAGTAGAACCAGGAACAATAGGAAGCTTTCGATAAGCTTAAGAACCTATTTACATCGGTACCTATATTACAGATATACGACCCGACAAGACCTCTTAGAGTAGAGACGGATACATTAGATTACGTACTAGGGGCGATACTTACCTAGTAAGGGGAAGACGGAAAATAGAGACTAGTATTCTACCACTTACGCAAGTTTAGTAAGGAAGAAGTAAACTACGACGTTTACGATAAGGAACTTAGCGCTGTCGTATTAGTATTTAAACAATAGAGACTACAGCTTATAGGAGCTAAGTATAAGATTAAGGTTATTACGGACTACTAGAACCTTATAAGTTTTACGACTACAAAGAAACTCAATCGACGATAATTCCGATAGTCGGAATTACTAGTAGATTACGACTTTAAGATAAGTTACCGGCCGGGAATACTAAACAGAGCGGCGGACGCTCTTAGTAGAAGATCGGACCTTCGAGGTACCGATGAACCCGTCGTACACGAACTAGTTCTACGAAAGGAACCCGACAGAACCCTCGTCTATAACCACACGAGGCTAGCTAAAATTACGGTAATAGTAGATATTAAGAAAAAATAGAGAAATAAGACCCGAGAAACTATTAGGAACGCTAACGGAATACTAGAGGGAGACAATATATACTTCGATAAGGAAGAATACTCCGCTCTAATAAACGACTCAGAGACAAGGCCTTACATTCCACCGAGTCTTAGGGGAGACTTAATACGGGAAATCTACGAGAGCAAAATACTAGGACACCCAGGAATCGATAAAACGGTCAGATATATAGATAGAGAATACCTACTTACCAATATAAGAGAGAAAGTTCAGAAAGCGATAGGCGACTATTTAGAATATTCT
>JASJFT010000415.1:0-18274 GCA_030770425.1 Darksidea phi | reverse complement strand
TGTCATTTCTTCGCCGTCGTACCGCGCGCGGGTTGTAGGGGTTCCGGGGACGCGTTGACCCTCCGGAATGTTTTCAGGGTCAAACGGGTCCCCCGGTGGGTGGTCGTCCTCGTCGTCCGATTCCAGTTCCTGAACTCGGGGCGCTGCTGGTGTGTTTCGTCGACCAGCTGCGTGTCGGGATTGTTTCGTCCACTAGGCAGATAGGTGCTGGAGCGGGTGTTCTTCTTCGAGTGGACGGTGCGAGAGGGCATACTGACGGCTCTGAATAGGCGTCGTATGGTGTGCAGATTCGAACCCTTCCTACTCCTTTTCAAGGACTGGCAGTACGGCGTCGACGCTGAAAGCCGACACTTCAAAAGTTCTCGTCAATTAATTACTTTCAGCGGAAGTTAATACGTGCTTGTTTAGTTAGCAGCGATCTTACACGCCCCAGAGTGCCGAGATTATCATGAAAGAATCAACCTATGCATGCATGCGCGAAGGATGTCTATTGCAAGAGCGACATAGTCTCGAATTACAATCCAGAGTATGTAAATGTACGGAAATAAGTAATACGAAGCGCTATTATATTCCACGAGAACTATCAATACAAAGTGCTACCAATGCAACCTCATCCACCGCCCACTTCAGCGTTGCGAAACCCCAAAATCTCATCCCACTACTTGTGGAAGTTTGACCTAATCCCTTAGTACCTTTAAGTTTTTGACCAGCCGATATGTCTGCACTGTATTCGCCGTATTTTCTAAGGGAACCGAATAGAAGATTTAAATATACGATACAAGTTTGCTAATGTCTAAATTTGATAGGTGGAGGGCGTTTGATGGCGTGACCTGAGCGAAGAAGAGCGACTACGGTTTAGATTAGATGTCAATGAGTAGAAATACAGTCCGTAAGAGGATATCAGAGGGATCCAGGACTATCATGACAGTGGGAGATAGGATCAGTTCCTGCGTCTGTAGCTGCTCTGCTTGTGGCATCCTACCACCTCTCCCGCGGCTTTTCCGTCTGGCCTCGTGTGACCATCTCTGATTCTAGTCGGCCAGGCTGTGCCTCTGCTGCAAGCTTCTTCGCCCCAAGCGGATTAAGCTGCCCTACGAGTGCCTCGATCTGTACTACCTGCGCCGCTACCACACGCCTAGTTGTACCTTCGCCTCCTCTACCGTCCGACTCTCGGGGTCTTGGTTTCGATCGATACAGAGATAGGCCGAGCGCGCAGACCCTCGTAGTCGACGTGGTTAATAGGCTCGGGCGACATGCTGATGAGGGATGATATAATGTGGCATGCCGGAGGGCCCGAGGTAAATAGCATAATCGACGATCTTGCCAGCTGTGAGGTTGTTTGAATGGGTGGGGCGATATTCCGGTAATTCTGGCTGCACTTCTGGATGGTGTCGCTCTAGTTAGCGAAGCCCTTTGAGTGTCCAAGTCGTGGACGGGCCGAAGAGTACTTACACGCTTCGGAACCCAATACTCGTCTCATCGTTTCCCAGCGCCAGCTCTAGCACTTGGTGTGCATGCGATTGTTCCACTCGGTCTCACGGTCCCGGTTCACCGAACACCGGTGCTACTGCCCGCCGCTGTTCCCTTTGCTCGTGAAGTTCGTTACTGTATCGGCGGATCAACTCTTACATGGGTAAGGATTCCAGCACCACATTCGGGGCAGACCGGCTTCTCAAGACCATGCCTTTCTAGCTCTTGTTCCACTTTCTGTATAGTGCTCCGTAATTCATCTATTCCTGGCTCCCACAATTTCTCCCTCCACACCAACTTCATGACAATGGGGCAGATAATCCCCAATGTACGTTTTATGTCTGGAAAGTTCTCCCGCTTTTGAACGGCGCACCACAGGCTCTGGATCAGACAGGTAAAGGATGCCGTTATACTGTTACCCTGGTGGTAGTCTTGTTCGAACATTCGGGCGCTCGCGAGAAGTCCAGTATCGCTCGTCCATGCAATGCCAGTTAGACATCCGCTTGCAATTGTATAGACCGTATGGATAGTGCCTGGTGGTAGATAGATGGCATCATTAGGGAAAGTAAAGAAGTACAGCCCTTGACTTGCTTCGGGCTCAAAGTGGCTAAAGACATTCATGCATCCGTAGGTAAGAGAGAATGCGACCATGTTGGCAGGAGTTGGTGGGTGAATTACCCACAATTTTACGCAGCGGTCGTCGCATACGCTTAGTACGTTGAGGCCATTATCTATCAGCGTTAATACAATAACATTCTACAAAAGAGTAATACTTACCGATATGAGTATCTACGAACGTATACTTAGGAGTGACATTCGCTTTTTGATAGAGGACGGTATCTGGCGTAAACATTATCTGGTTGCGAACAATATATTGAGGTGGAGTCAACGTCAAGGGCTCTTCGTCATAGACGGGTACGTTAAAGGCCGAACAGACCTCTTTCGGGTCGTTCCCGTACAAAGATTTAGTAACGCTAAAGATCTTTCCATCCTGTAGGACTGTCGGCTTCGCAAATCCAGATTGGCGATACACCTCGATAAGCTCATTCTCCATGCAAAGCCGATCAAGGTCTTTCGGTAAGCCACAATCCCACTTGCGGAGAAGCTGAGGGAGGTCTTTTCCAGGCCAGGATATTTTATCCGCGCCACCGCCCCATAGTTGTACCCGTCCAGACTCCAGTGCTTTAACAAACGAGGTGAAAACGTCATGGACGCAGTCATCCTCAGGACGGAGTAATTGTCTAAGAGTCTGGGCATCTGCGCACCGAAGCGCCTCTATATCTGCCGCGCTAATATGGTAGTGCTTCGTGAGTAAAGATTTCGAGGGAGGGCTTGAGGGGCTTGGATAGGTCGTCGTAAGAGCCGAAAGTTCTGCAGATCCGGTGTTGAGTTCGATGTCGTCTGGTAGACGTTCTGTAGCGGGCGTTCTTCGGGCGCGAACCTTTTGCCGACCTTTGTCGCTATGGCGGCACTCTTTACAGCGAAGAGAGTTTGCTTGAAATGCGTCCAATCGCCTGGTTGTGTGGCATCGTGGACATACTTTGTGGGAAGTGACGCTGGCTTCTTTCTCCCTATTCTTGCTACGGATAGTAGATGGCAGGTCGGTGGGCATGGCTGAGAGAGGACGGCGCTGTGGGCTGGTGTGCCGCGGGCTGGTGCGCTGCGGGCTGGTGCGCTGCGGACTGGTGTGCCGCGGGCTGGTGTGCTGCGGGCTGGTCTGCTGCGGACTGGTGTGCCGCGGGCTGGTGTGCTGCGGATCATGCGTTGCTGCCGATCTGCGCACTGGGCCTGATGCTGTTATCGTTGTCGGCACAAGTTTAAAGGTTCCTGGAGCCCAACAACTTGTTCGGAAAATGTGCGCGATGGTCCGGGCTCGCCGTGGTGGGGTAACTATTTGGATCAACACCGCGGAGCCTGCGCGCAAAGATCATCCGCTTTTGGATCTCGTAGTTCTAGGCGCTTGTGACGAAGTTGCCCGACGCGCTGAATTGGACGTATGGAATGACCTTCGCAAGGAGGTCGCCAACAAAATGCCGAGTGCCAGCGACAATGGTGAAGACGAGGGAGACGAGGACGAAGACGAAGGAAGTGTTGGCGGAAGTAGCTATGCGGGGTCGCTGTTGGGGGTCTGTGCTAGCGCTAGTACCTATATAGAAAGCCAAGAATTTCCGGCTTGGCATGGTCTGCGACGCGAGGTCAGCGCGCAGCACACCAGCCCGCAGCACACCAGCCACACCAGCCCGCAGCACACCAGCCACACCACACCGCAGCACACCACACCGCAGCACACCACACCGCAGCACACCACCGCAGCACACCACCGCAGCACACCACCGCAGCACACCAGCCCGCAGCACACCAGCCCGCAGCACACCAGCCCGCAGCACACCAGCCCGCAGCACACCAGCCCAATCGCTTCCTCGTTAGGACCATTCTCATTATATAGGACTATACGTGGGCGAAGCCTTCCAACGCCGCGTCTCCGTTTACTGGCTACCTCACGCAAGTTGTCGTTCGTTAGGCAAGTTGGACATGCTGGCGGCTCTGTGCCACTGAATATTTCTACGTTAAACGGAAATATTTCATAGCATTTATAGCACACCATGTTGTCTAGACTTCGGTGCAGTTGCACAGTCTTTGGCCAGGGTCCTTTCTTGGGAAATGGAGTCGTAGTCTCCAGAGGCTTTAGTGCGACATCAATGCCGTCGATATTTTGGGTATATAGGCGCACGAGCCGATCTTCCTTGGCCAGGTTTGCAAGAAGATAATGGAAGGCGGTTGGTTTGGCCTTCTTTATTTGTCGTGATAATTTTGTCATCATATCGTGGAATAAGGCCGTCTGCCTATCCTCCTGGTACACAGATGCGTTAAATAAATCTTTACCAGTAGAGATACCCTTATGCTCTTTGCGCAGACCGATGAGCCGAAGTCTGGGATACCGGCCGACACTGAGATGCCAGCCCCAGCAACAACGACAATCTTTTGCTTGGTGCGCAGCGTCTTCAAAAGTCGGTCCAGCTGCAGCTTGTCAGCTGGTGCCAGGGCTTTCTGCAGATTAAGGCACGCTGCCATGTGCTCTTTGAGGCCTGTTTCCTTGTGGGACCTGTTGTCGTTTGCTTGGAGACACCATGCTGTCGGGTGCAGGCGAGCACGCTGCTAAGAAGCACTTGGAGGGGGCTGGCGTGGATCAAGGTTTAGCCGCAACCATGATTGCAATTTCAGCTCGCTTCTTTGAAGATTAGCACGGTGAGCTTCGATAGATATAACAAGTGGCTAGGCTGGTGGCGATTGCCACCACATACATGGAGAGCGGTCGACCCGCACTGGCATACACCTTGTACAGTAGGCGTTGGGAGGCGCCATCGGGCATACTTTTGGATTGTTGAAGAAGTAAGATATTTTTTTATCGAACCGCGGACTCGACTACGACACAACGACCCCCCGTCCTGCGCAGCCAAACGTACCAGGATGCGGACAGCTAAGGCCCTTGAGGCCCTGCAGCAGCTCCCCGCAGCGAGGGCATCAAGCGTTGTTGCCGCTTGGCAGCATAGGGGCTGCGCGCAGATTCGATATAAGCTCCCTCCAGGTTTACATGACGTAATCCGCTTTTTGCCAGTAGAGAGGATGGCCGACCTGCTCCGGCCACCCTTGCAGCATCGCAGAAGATAGTGTACAAGAGCGAAGATAGTTCGTCATCGTCTGCGCTTGACGGAGTGACCGTCGCCGCGTAGTTCTATATAGGCTAACATCATGACCCTGTGCTGCGCCCTGGTGCCTTGCGATAACTTGTTCTCATTATCACGTCCGCCGCTTGCGTCCACCGCTGCGCTCCCCTTCATGGTGCCTTGCCACGCCTTGCCGTGAACGTCCTCGCCGTTGCCGTGCCTGTCGTTGTGCCCCCCCGCCGCCAACGCTGTACTAGTGGTAGGGCCACAATATAACAGAAGCAGCTATCACCCATCAACCTTGGTTGGCGAGGGTAGTAAGCTAAGAGGACATCGTCGAGGTACAAGCGGAGCGGGTAGCGGAGGAAGCTACGGTGGTGAAAGGCAGACGAGGTTCGAAGAGCGGAAATCCTGCGTCAACATTAGCGAAGGGTTAGGCTCAAAGAGCGAGATGAAGGTCGCGGAGGCCCGAAGCGTATATTCCTTGCTAAGATACGTTTTTGCCAGCCAAATCGTGGCTTGGCCCTAGATCCAATATAACGCCTTCGATTTTCTCAGCGAGACTCTGGCAATGCCTATGCCTCCTTTGCCTCCCCTGCTTCTCTCACCTCCAATGTCTCCTTTGTATTACGAGATCGATTATGGGTTGTCGCGTCGGTGGAAGGGGAAGTGGGTTCGGCGGCCGCATGGGATCGTTTCGCAGATTCCATTTGGGGGGGATGGGATATTGGCACTGGAGGGACCGGTCTCGTAGTTGGGCCTTTGAGATGGCGCTTTGCTAGAGGTGGTGCATTCTAATATTCGCACGTTAGAGTCGAATTAATATATTAGAAGACCTTATTTAGAATTTACCCCGTAACTAGCCATTGAGGTTGCAAAGATGCCCGAGCGGGAGATGCTCTCCAGAGACTTCTGTCGCTCCTCGCCTTCCCACATAGATAGGCTCAAGCCCATCATCGGCCAGCACCAAACACGTCGCTTGCGACTTCAATTGGGTTTCCGACGGGAAGACCGGCTTCTGTAGTCGCAATCTCCGACGAGTCCTTGCGTAACCTCTCATCCATCGATCCGAAGGCATTGCCTCCCACGGTCTTTGTGACGTGGCCCTAAGGAACGGAGACGCGGCCGATAATTGGAGGGTGGCGTTGAAGGCGAGGGTCAAGGGGAGCGAAGCAGCGGTGGAGAAAATTGGAGGCGAGGGGGGCAGCAAGTTTGGGTGGTGACGCGCAAAGCACGGACGCCAAAATGCGCGCTAACAATCACCATCAGCCTGCAACGCCGGAGCTCCTTTCTCCCTCCAAGACCCGTCGCGCACATACGCACCATTTCGCTCTCCCACCTCTTTAGAAGATATGGCGCTGCGCATTGGACAAGTGCTTCGAGGGGGAAAAGGAAAGTATGAGCTGCTGGAGCAGTTAAAAGGTTCCAGCGTCTTCAAAGCCCGGGTGCTGTCTAACCCCCTAATCCAAGGAGAATGGTATAGCTCTCTCTACTTAAGTGCTACAAGAATTAATAGCTTACTATTACTCAAGGGCCGTAGTTAAATCTGCTACTACCAACGATGAAAGAATTGCCTTAAGGCGAGAATACTGTAATTACGGAATCCTCGAAATTGCCTCGTCCCCGTACATCCGGACCCTACACGATACGGTACGGTTAAATAAAGATCAATACGACCCAGGATGCCTAGTATTTGAATGGATAGATCTAGATTTACGATCCGTCCAGGCTAACCAATTCCAAGGTGACCCAAGGTTGCTAAAAGTGGTATCTAAAGCGGTCCTGTCTGCTCTTGAACTTTTCAAAAAGCTTAGTGTTGTTCATACAGGTAAATTGTTCGTTCCCCATTTATACTCCTAGTACTAAATGACTAGATGTTAATGTAAACAACATTTACGTCTCCGACATCGATGGGCTTTCGCCAATTGCCAAGCTGGGAGATTTAGGGAATTGTAAGTGTCCTTCTTAGCTCTAGTTAACAGCGCTCATGTTTATAGTGATTACTGAGGGTTCTACAAAACAACGTGGTCAAAGCCTACCATGTCGGGCGCCTGAGGTCTGGCAAGGCTTGGGGTGTCAACATTCCTCTGATGTATGGTCACTTGGTGTTACAGTTAGTACTCACACCTACCTCTCTGGGCGAAAGCTAAGTTGGAAGTTGGCACGTCGATTATCACCGTACCCCCTCTTTGGTCCTAGTGACAAGATAATCGAAGGGTTTACAGAAGCGTGGTGCATCGCGAAAATCATCCGTCTCCTTGGCCCGCTAGGTCAACCTGTTGATTACCAGCCCTATAAGGAGGAATTTGAGCTAGCAGAACAATTAGCGGTCATGGAAAATCCCCATGATGGCACGAGGCTTATCAAAGGAGGCACTTTACGGGAGGAACTACAGCGGCTCCCAGTGTCGCCGGAGCTACTGGATTTTATTGAGTCTTTACTAGTCGTTGATCACAGCAAGAGACCCACAGCTTCAGAAGCACTTCAACATCCCTATTTACAATCTTTTACATGAAGGATATGTTGGCTCTTAGGAAGCCTTAGTATTAGTACCGGCGGAGAATATACACAGGAGTGGGCGGGAGCGCGTTCATTTTCATTGTCAAAGTATGAGCACCAAGTAGGGCGGCAATCTCTCCTTTTCTAAGCAATACAAAGTTTTCATGTTGCATTGATGCCGCGGTCACAGTTTACTATTAGGCGGCACCTATATTAAATAACACACTAGCTAGGACAGGGAAAATCAAGCAGAAGTCCAGAAACCGAACAAAAATATCCAGTAGGTGCGTAGCTCCCATACTTAAACTGCACTCTATGGGGAGTTAGGTTGCACTAATAGCAGCTAGGAGGAGGGGAGCCTACCTGTTGCTTGCTTTCATCAGAAGTGACATGTCCTTTCGCGACCTCCCTTCCTTGGGAATCCTACATAAGAACGGAGCTATGCTCATTGGGGTCTATATCACTCGGGTGGGGCATAGAACTATCTTCGTCAGTAAGTTAGTCTTCACTTTCGATCGGTTACATACGTAATCGTGACAGAGCTTATACTAGATACCTAAGATGCTAACAATAGTTTGTTGTTCTCTAGAGCCGATTCACCTTGTCCGCGGTATTATTAAGGATAGTTAAGTCAATTGCATCAACCACGCGCTTATAGCCCGCATGTTGGACTTCGGAGGCCACATAAATCGGAATTTGTTTGCCTGCGACTGGGGCATATTTTACGAAGTGGGACATTGTTGCTCTCTGGAGGCGAAGACGAGGTTAAAGTTTGTCGGAGGACTTTTGGTTTTGGTCTGCGTGCACCTTTTAGTTAGCTACCCACAAGTTTGTTAGGAGGGGTGATTTTTTACCCACTAGAAAGCTATGCTATCACAGTGAGGGCTTAGTGTGAACCACTGTGAGGGTGCAGAAGTATGAGACTGAGTTGATTATGAAAGCTCTGCATAAGAGCAGCTTATATAGAACAGAATGAGGCGTAGCAGCCAGGAGTAGTCATGTGACTTAACCTGATGTGTAAGCTAGCCTGATATTACGTCCGCTGATGCCTAGCTTGCACATAGATGAACCTTGCAGGATCAAATTAGCGCCATGTAGCTCTTCTCGGATTAGGTTACGCTCCACCACCGAGGACGACTGCCAACTCACTACTTCCATTTTCGGATAGTAGCGTCTGAGAGTGGGACAGTGGGCCCGGTGAGCCGACACGGTCGTTTTTCACGTTCGCAGATTGGACGATGCAAAATCCAAGTACTGTGGTGGTAGGGGTAAGTATTGTAGCGAGCCGCGTATAACAGGGGTTCTTCCAAGTTTTCAAGCTGGTTCTGCAAAGTTCCTCTACTGACAGATATACAGCTAATCCTCTATAGATTTGTATTTAATACGAAGTACCTGCGTCTCTTGCTACACCTTTGCTACGCCTCACAATCAATCAATCAATCATGTCAGATCTATCAACGCTGCCCCGTCCATCAACACCCCCCCCTCCACGCCGCCAGCTCACCCGCGATGATAGAATTAGAGTACAGACTCTACACAACGCTGGGCATACTATTGAGGATATTCAAGACTGTCTTTATTTTACGAAGAGATAGATATCCTATACGATTACTAGCGAACGGGTCACGCCTAAGAAACGCACTGGTCGACCTCGAACCCTCACAGATGGTCAGGCTGATGAGATTATCGGCTATATACCTTCATGGCGAGCTGCTCGGTAGATGGCCTACTTAGATCTCTCTATAGGCCTTATCGTACGTTTCCACGAAATGGCCGGAACGGTTGTTGACGTTTCGTGGTGGTTGCTTGGCGTTGCTGTTCGGTGGCAAGCGTAAGTACTCGGTGGCGCTCGGGAAAACCCTTTATGATACCCCGTGTGCATCGGCGGGCGAGCAGCGAGGACGAAAAGACGCTTGTATCATCAGCCTTGTGTTTGCTGTGGCGCGCAAGTTCATCCAAGGTCGCCACGCTGATGGGTACCTCGCCAAGTGCCAAACAGCCCCGTACGGCGTACAACCCTGCCGCATACGGCCCATTCCAGACTACTACCTGCCCCTCGCCAACGCTAAGCCTGGAGCGTCAAACCTCGAATCGCGTTCGTGGATAGATCTAGTCTCCCTGATTTTTGTACGTGCTGAGCGCGTTGTTGGGGCGGCATTTCATGTTGGGTGGAAACAGGCGTCTTTTTTTGGTGGGGTGGCCGGTTGACTGATAGAACACGTTACTAGAGGGCTCGAAGTGCCATATTCAAGGCCATAACGCAATGTAGGCGTTGTGGCGCAATCAGTCAAGAAGGCGCATTGATTTTGGTGAGCTGGGCAGATGACTGATGTGGGCTGCAGGTGCTTACCTAAGCAGCCGAGCGCTGTACATCACATGACTACTCCAGTCACACAATAATTCACACTGATTCACAGTAACGATACACTGAACTCACAGTGACCATACAACAGTAAACCACAGTGACTATACAGTGATTTATAGTGATTATTCCTATCACCTAACCTAGCGCAACCAGTATTTAGCGAGCCTCTGCTCGAGCCCTAGCTAGATAGACAGACCACTCAATACATTCATTCTACCCCCTACCTGCTTACACTTAGAGTCCTTCTTAATATAGTTTTATTGCAATAGAGTCCTACTACAAGGGAGAGGAAACTCTCGCATCACGGCGGCGAGTCTGTGCCAAGAGAGGCCGTGCGCCAGAAGTTCGCATACCCACTCCTCCTGCGCTCGCATACCCACTCCTCCTGCGCTCGCATACCCACTCCTCCTGCGCTCGCATACCCACTCCTCCTGCGCTTGCATACCCACTCCTCCTGCCCTCGATCCAGTTCTCCTATTTTTGGTAACTAGGTATACTAGGGAGCTTATCGTGAGTATCCCTATCCCGAACTGTCCCCAAGTTCCGACGATTCACGGCCTGTTAAGCAGCACAACACGTCCTACCTTATCTAGCCGTCACGCTCTAACGACAAACCACAGGAAGTATACAAATCCGTCCATCCTTATTCGCTGGCACAGAGATTCCCCTCGCGTAGTCGACTTCCCTTCTCCGCTAGGGCCTCCTTGACGCCCTCGTAGACTCTCGAGTCCATCGGGTGCCTTCCGGAACCTCGCGTCCCTTCGAGCAAACTCTTAATATGCCGGTCGATGCGCTCCCGAAAAATTATCACGAAGATGAGGCTTTTTAATGCTACGGCGATCCAGAACCTTATATTCGATCTCAAGACATAATCTATCGTTCTGGGGATTACAAGTGGTATATTAAAGTTACCTTTCGAGGGACTATCCTTCGTAAAGGTGACACGGAAAGCTTTCTGAGCCAGCAGAGCAAGCGGGCTGTCCGCGG
Organism: Darksidea phi; assembly: GCA_030770425.1. Classification (NCBI taxonomy): domain Eukaryota; kingdom Fungi; phylum Ascomycota; class Dothideomycetes; order Pleosporales; family Lentitheciaceae; genus Darksidea; species Darksidea phi. The sequence continues at coordinate 7,288 of JASJFT010000415.1, read as the reverse complement.
CCACCAACTACGAGAGTTCATCCAATATATCAGATTCGAAACGCTTCCCCTTTTGGACAACAGAGTTACTGAAGTCGTATTTCAACCAGTTAATACGAATAAATGGATCACCCTACCACTCGAAAGCAGTGTTACAAATCTGCCAGAGAGTAATGGGTACCGCTAGTTTTGTGGTCAATTCTACTACCAGCTTACAGAGGACTCTTCGAAGGTACTCTACCCGCCTTTTCTTAGAACTTGCTGCTCGATAGTGGTTATACCATATTCAAGCATTAAAAAGGTTAGGCATATTGCTCCAGTAGTATCGCTAGTCCAGGTCGGGCCCGGGGATCGGGAATACATTTTTAAATTAATCGATAGGCTACTCTATCAGCCTCGAGACAGCTACGTTCTCGAAAGTGAATTACGGAATCTACTGCGCCTACGTCAATCCCCTGGGATTATTTAGCTCGTTTCGGTTATTTGCTCAGGAAATCCCTATCATACGGGTAGATCAAAGGATCAGATCATGGTCCTTCGGGGGTTTCTTTTGGAATATCACGCCGCTGGAACTCTTGAAGATATGCTGAGGCAAAACCATGTTTAGAAAAGATGGCCGCTTCAAATCGCCCGTGCGCTTCACCAACTACATTAAAACGAGATTATATATATGGATTTGAAACCGTTAAATATCGTAATCGACACTAAGGACGACGCCGTAATTATCGATATCGGCGGCCTCGCGACTATATATGAATGGACAGCTCCCGAACTCCGAGGATAGCTTAACCTAACCTTGCTACCGTGGGAGGCCCGCGTGCGTAATGATATTTGGGTATTAGGGAGGCTATTTTTAATGTTGATCCTACTTAAAAACGATAGGACGGAGTTTAAGGTGTTGAATGAGATTGTTAAAGAGACGACTACAGAGAGACCTGAAGAACGGCTTGAGCTGAGGGCTGTAATTAAGAAGTTAGAATAGTGTTTTGAACTTCCTAGTTATGGTTCTCATACCTTATAGTAGGCTACACTAGTCAAATCCCACTCTATCCGGCTTGAAGCCACCGTTTCTCCTTGTACCTATAGAAGAAATTAGCGCACGTTAAATCTTCCAAGACTATGAATACTTACCAGGGCCTTCTCGCTTCAAATTCGGTTGTTTATCGCACCCAGGAAGATAACAAAGAGTTCCGGTCGTAGACGCGTGTGTTGTAACTGCAGATTGACAGACCTGCTTCTTTTTCTTAGCGTCGTCGCAAGTCGCTGAATATTCTAGAAAATAATGACTACAAGAGGAGACTCGTTCGGTGAAAAGATATATCTTGTGCTCAATGCAAGTGTCACCGGAATTCGAAGGCGGACTTGCTGAAATGGATGTAATGTGAGCTAATATGTCATAGTGAGGAATCAGGGTGAATCACTGTAAGGGAAAGAAGTAAGAACTATGGTTGATTGTAATAGCTCTATATGAGAGCAGCTTATATAGAACAGAATACGGCGTAGCAGCCAGGAGCAGTCATGTGAGCTGATCTGGTGTAGGAGCTAGCCTGATATAATAACTCAGCTCTGCGCCGGCTGGAGCGGCAGCAACCCATCCTATACCCGTCCTCAGCTAGGTCAAGCCCTGTGATAATGAAAGATGCGCATCAGGCGTACCTTCCTACTTCTTTAGAATCCTTTTGGGTCCGAAATAGGATATGCGCACAAAGCGTGCTTATCCTCCCTTTGCCCGAGATAGAATTGAGCTTGCTAACGCACCTTGTGGAATTTACCCGTAACTCCCACCAATAACATCCAGAGCGTAAGTTGAAGCATGACCACGTCACGCTAAGGCGATCCTAGCCGAAAATAGCAATGCACACAGAAACGTGCACCTTCCAACCTTGTCCTCCATGCCATGCCAGTAATACGGCAGGGCACATACTAGTGAGGCGCGGATAGATTAATTATTGGTTCAAGCAATATATTCGTTCGCCAGCGAAGCAGTGCATTGTCGACCAGGCGAACAGGGAGTAAAACTAGCTTCACCCAGCCGGAAAACAGGCTCCAAAATAATGACGTATTGATCGTTCGGCAGTTTTCCTCTCCAGGTACACGGTTACATCTTAGGAGCTTGACATGTCCAACCACCCAACCCTTACTGCCGCAGATTTGCCAGTTAGGGTGGCAAATCCTCCCAAGTCGACTTAACTATGTGTTGGTCACTCAATGTATTGATTCTAAGAGGGCATGAGTCTAACTGAGCGTTACAACAAGAGGTTAAGTCGCCCTTACCGTTGTGTGCAGGTGTGATGTAGCTAGTGCACGAAGTAATGTCAAAGCGTGCGTTTTGTTTTGATCCGCCGTTGCCGTTGCATCGAGTGCAGATGGAGTCACCGACTATGCCCTTGTCGTTGCACTCTGGACATGGAGAAGACATCTTCGTACCGAAGAAAGAGTACAATTGGGTTGATTCGAGCAGCGGGTTCAAAAGGACAATGATATGAGGACAGTTGTCGGGGCAAGAATACGGGTCCTTCAGCGCGGTTTTATACCCGGAATTCATCGTCGTGGCAAATGTCCTCGTGGCCAAGATCTCCTGATTCTAATTTTGGTGTGCAGGCTCAACCCGCCAATTGCATCTTGACGCTCCCCCCACCAGTCCTCCCAAAATCCCCGCCCTTAACATACTTGTCTTTCCGCACCCAGATTATAGATCCATTGAAAAATGACGGGCAAACAAACTCCTTTTGTGCCTTTCGACCCGAGCAAGGCTCAAAGGACGGGCAGCGACCGAAGAACGGGCAGAAATGATAATCGACTTCTGTGCCAGATATGTTTCAAGCCGTTTGACACGAGCCGGGCATTGCGCGACCATATCGGAGATTTTCAGGTAGTACAGGCAAGCTCCTAGACGTCCTACACTAATTAGCTAGGACAGCTCGAAGTACAACAGCTGACGGCTAGAATGCTCGAAGCTCAAGCGCATTTACCTTCGCTGGATAACCAACATCACGCAGTCTCTAATTGTAATAGGGAAGCCTGCTACGGCGACAATGATGACAGTGGCGATGACGGTGGCACCGACAATGACGAGGACGGCGATGGCGACGATAACGACGCGAGTAGTAGTGACTATTCCCTTGAATGCGAGGATCACGCCAGGCTCCACTGCCCGTATCCAGTATGCAACCGGAAAAAACGGTTCAACAGAAGACAGGAACTTGTGCGACACTTTCAACTACGTATTCCTCCCTATGTTCTTAAAAGGGCAGGGTGCTAATGAGACGCTACATAGATGTTCAATGCTACGAGATCTGTGTATTTTGTCGCAATTCATTCAATCGAGTACGGCCGTTTCTCAGGCATCAATGCAAAGCCAAAACGCGAGGGGATGACAAGGCGAAAGTATTTTACATGAGAGAGCGGTGCACTCAACTACGGAGGTACGCCACTGAAACATTGCATCAAATGCTTGCTCAGGATACGAGTCACGAGCGGACGAGAAAGCGAGGCAACGAGGCGATGGGTGAATGTTCGGAACATCGGCCTTCGAAGGTGCCCATGGCGACTGTCGACCGTGGTGCAGATCGATGGTTCCCGGTCGAAGATAATTTACTTGGTAATGACACAGCTTCCAATATGTCACGAGTTTCTAATCGTTCATGTCACAGGCGTTGCATCTCGAAGCAATGTGCACAATTCCATGCAGCCAGCACCGATACCATCACTTCCAAACGGGCCTGCAACTCCAACTAGCAGCTTCTTCGATGCAGGACTGTCGATGCCATTCCCCTCCTCTCAAATGATGGAAAGATCAGCCAACTATACGCTTGGATTTGCGCCGATCTTTGAGGGTATCACCATAACGCCATGCTACGATCAGCTACCATATTTGTCTTCCAACACGCTGAATGGAGATCATCCCACGGTCAGTCCGCTCGAAACTCCTAATTACGTCTTGCAAGCTCCTGCACCAGAGCATCAGGGAAGTTGCGGCCAGACAAATGGCAGAACAGGAGCCATTCCGTATTAGTTATGTCCCCTCCTTTCGCTCAACGTAAGCCACGTTTATCCCAAAGTTTGTGCCTTCCATGCCAGTGATTGTTTCCTCGATATCTTGTGACTTTGGTAGTCTCATCGGATTCCACGTGCTGATGACCTCCTTTGTCCCGAACGCAAACGTGGTTGCGGTGCCTTTCGTGACTTCGACGGCGATTCGAGGATCTAAGATGGTGCTGCGGTCCCCGTGAGATAATGCTTACAATGTAGGATCAAGAACTTACAAGCCACCCTGCTCAAACGTAACTTCGGTGGGTTTGAGGTTTAGGTGTTTCAAACTAATACGAGGAACCCGCCACAAATTATTTTCCCCCCTCACGCAGGGTAACTGATGGCGATGTGAACCTCCCCAAAAGGACGCTCTAGATCCTTTGCTCCACAGGTGGACTAGAAGAGTATCAACCTTTGCTTTTGGATCGCTCTTCCTGAAGCTATACTCTCCGGGAAAGGCGCCGATGGATCTGTAAAGTCCCAAAGCAAACCAATCGAAGAAGGACTCGAGAATAGGCCGGATGCGCTACGAGAGTGAGACGTTAAGCGAGGTAAAAGAAAAAGTCAGTCTATACTAACTGGGTTGTCAAGGACACTATTTTTACAGAACTGTAAACCGCCAGCTGATGCGAAAGGAACACTGTCCTTGTCCATCTCCTCAATAAGCTGCCCTAAGAGTACATCGTGGTCAAAGAAGAATCCGTTCTCCAAGATAGCGTTCCGTGTGCTCTCCGTCGATGATGGCTGGGAGGACGCCATGAAGTCAGTAGACCTAGGCAGATTAAGTACACGTCGGTTGTGTCTCGCCTGATTTGTGATGTTGTGTTGGTCTGGCAAGCAAAAAAGTTTCTTAAGGCGTCACATGGTCTAGACGCGGGGTCAGATTCGGATAAAGAGAAACGCCGCTCCGATGGTCACGTGGCGAATGTGACCCTCTATCCTAGTACCAAATAATTGACTTGAGTCTAATTTGGAAAGAGACCACAGATACAACATCTGGCAGGAAGACTTATTTTGACCATTTCCTAATATTAAACGGAGGAGGGTGCACGGCTCTTCCCAAATAAGTGGAGAGTACGCTTTGTAATCCTCACCCCACGTTCCGCGCTTTCTCGGCAAGGCTCGTTAAGCTACAGTATAGAAATTGTCTACGATGATACTAGTATCCTACTCACTACATCTATCTCTTATCCTCAGCCAGCTTCCTTATATTAACACCCACCAACCACATGTCTTCACCAACGATCGTTCGCCTAGTCCTTTAGGAGAATAAACTAGAGCACAACAGGCTATTCGAGTACAGCGCTCTAAACCTTTCGAATATCGCGGCGGCGTATCCCCGGCGCTATAGGCGGGAGGTACTATCGACAGGCTCTTCGATTACAATAACCATTAGTACAAAACTAACTATACGTTGGACATATTCGAGGGAACGAGCGGCGATAGGATTCTTGTATAGCTATTAGTAGCTACCTATAATATATTCCTATCCGAGGCAGCCCGTATAAGCTCCGTACATTTCACAACGTCTACCCTACCCTCCCGGGGCCCCCAACACACTTGAAGACGTGGATACAGTGCTACGAGGAGGATCGGGACGCGGACGATCGGCCTAATGACAACAAGCCTTGAAAGATCACGCAAGACACTTAGCACTAAGAACCCTTGAGCTAGTAGGATCTCCGCTCCGCATCCACGACCGACTTCTGCTTTGAAGCGGCAAGCAGCCTAGGCTATACGCTCTTCACCTAAGTCGTCGCCACGCTGCAGTTCACGTAGCTCCGCAGCGGCAACCTATCGAGCAGTCTCAGCAACTCACCCGCAGCCGCTGCAGCCAACTGCAACTGCAAACTCGAATAGATACCCCTGCCTTTCCTGTACCGAGTCCCGAAAATCCTTGTTGTTCACGTCCCACCTCTCCACAAACTGCCCTAGATGGGGAAAACGGGGCGTGATCAACACTGACCTGTGGTCGCTGGGACACACCTCTACGACCTGCGTCGCGTTGTCGATCGCCTCGACCCACGTTGTCGAAACCCACCAGCCAGTTGCTGTTGCCCGACTGGCTGTCTGACCACGACGTCTCCTAGTCGCACATCAGCCTCCACACTCAGAGTTCCGTCACGGACGCCAGCGATTGGATCGAAGCGGATCAACGAAAACTTTGAACATCGCTTGCTCTGCGCCAAACGCCGCCGAACGCAGTAGTGGGTGCCCATCTGGCCAGCCAGCAGCTATGCGAGGATGACGCGATAGTTACTGACAAAGCCCAGCGTGTACTGGTACTGCCCGGCTCCACTGGCAGCGCGCATATCCGTCTCATCCTGTACGCTGCAGCGTCGAGCCTGTACTGAGCCAAGGCTCATCCTGCCCACCCGCTCTGAGTAACTCTTGAAGTTGTGCGCCGGCGGGAGTTGCTTCTCACTGGTGGTGTCGCGCTGTTTGGTTGCGAGGGGTGCGCTTCGTTGGCCTGCGCTTCGTTGGCCTGCGCTTCGTTGGCCTGCGCTTCGTGGTGGAGGATGGGCTTAGGGACGCGGCTGCGAACGGCTTCTCTCTTCTACAAACGGATCCGCGTTGAAGGTCGTGCGAGAGGAGGGCCTATGTCTGCGTCAGAGTGCTCTAGCCTGGCTGGCACATCGCTGGAGGCACACTTAAAAATATCGTCACACCAAGCACCAGGGGCCACCGTCCTCCCGCGTCACATTACCCAGCAATTTACGTCCTTCTCCCCGCCAACTACCTGTATCGTGCTCCTATGATATCCGCGTATGCCTGCTCAAAGCTCGTGAAGCTTAGTGTAGGTACCCGATGGAGAACGTTAGCTACGTCTTCTCAACTATGTAAGTAACCTGCAGCGCAACCGGCGCCTGGCTAGTACCGGCGAGCCTGACCAGAACTGCGGCGGAGAGCTGAGTGATCCCGTCCGCTCCGACCCACTCGGCGTGGTCTTCCCATCTCGTCCTGTCACGCCGCCGAAGATTGGATGTCTATTGTTCCTTGCTCTCCCGCCGCCGGCGACGATGGCTTGTGCTCATATGTGTAGATGGAAGCTGTCGAGACAGCACGAACTACGAGCGTGTTATCGGGAGGGCCGAGGGTGGGGGAGGCTAGCGGGTCGGCGAGCGATGCGTAGATGATAGTGGAGTGGAACGTTGGGGGGGGGGGGGGGGGGGGGGGCGGGGGGGGCCGGGCCCCCTACGCCGTACCCAAAAAAAAGGATTAGAAATTGTTACTCCCTCCCCGGACGCTACCATGGGTGCTCAGAGCTTAGCGGCAA
>JASJFT010000414.1:0-18303 GCA_030770425.1 Darksidea phi | reverse complement strand
TTTTTTTTTTTCCTGAGGAAAAGCTGCATTGCGCAACTATGCTATTGTAGGGGAGTTTTTCTACTCAATAATAAACTACATACATCTGAAGACTAGTACTAAAATTTTAACTATACATGAAAAGAGTGGAACGCTTGACGTCGGCCCGTAGAATAGTGGGCAGCCAATACTGGCTTCATCCGACACGAGCCTTAATAGGGCCGGCGGAGTTTCGTACTAGAATTAGAAAAGTTCTCCAATTGTCATGTAATTAAACTGTATAATGTTTGCCTGTAGGTCTCGGTCGAGACACCCTATTATAGTTAAGATATTAATAGTAAGTTTCTTTTTAATTTTAGTTTTTATTTAGAGTTAATATATCTTAAATAGAGATTATTAAATAATTTAAGAGAATTTAAATTTAATATAAGTACTATAATTAGAATTATATAATATTACTATAATTAGAGTTTATTTAAAAATTAGAATACTAGTTAATATAAAGCCTTTTAGTAATAAGAAAGCTTTAATTAAAGATAATATAAGTCTAGTATACTATTTATATCGTTATAATAAGATTAAAAGAATAAAGTAATATTATTAGTATCTAATATATTCTTTAGAATAGACTTATAACTTAGTCTAGTCCTTTTTCTTTACTATATAGTAGTTCTTTCTATATAATAGCTTTCTAGAATAATTTAGCTATATTCTAATATATATCTTAAGTAGCTTTTATAAATTAAAAATATTATTATAATTTTTAGTTAAAGTTATTCTTCTTCTATATTTTCTACTTTAAGTAATCTTTCTTTATATACTAGAATAATATTCTACTTTAAAAGATTATATAATTACTTTAATACTTATCTATATATAAGTTTAGAAATTACTATCTATATTAGAGTTTACTAATAAGATTCTTTATTATCTAGTCCTCTTTATTCTTTATAATCTTTCTAGGCGGGTATTTCTATAAATCTTTAAAGATATTTACTCTTTTATACTTATTCTTAATACTTTCTAGAACTAATATTTTTAAATAATACTTCTACTTTTATAGGTTTAATATAAAAACTTACTTATAAGTTTAATCTAATAGCTTTTCTTCTATATTTTTAGAAATTTAGTTATAATATTACTTAAAAGATTATAGACTATACTTCTATTCCTATATTAATTCTTATCCTAGAGATATTAGGATATATATAGTAGTTCTACTCCTCTTCTAAAGTAGATAGGAAGAATTCTATTCTTATTTCTTAATAAAATAGAGGCTTCTTTCTATTAGACTAATATTATAGTATCTTTTAGGTTAAAAGCTAGCTTCTATATTATTATAGTATAGTCTTTCTATTTAATTTTATAATAAATTATTCTATCTTAATCTCTTCTTTAGAATTTCTTATTTATAATATTTTCTATTTTTTATTCTTCTTCCCCTTTAACTTTAATAGAGGGGGGTTATTAGTTATTACTAGTTTAGCTAGAAAGAGAATTTTATAAAGTAAGATAAAGTTTATTAATATAGAATATTAGGTATATATCTAGAGAGGTATTTAGTTCTATATTAATAAAGAAGATTATATATATTACTTAGAACTTTATATTCTTCTAATTAAGTTTCTTATTTATTATAGTACTAACTTATAACTATTTATACCTACTACGTACTATACCTATAGCTATAATACTCCCTTTATTAGACCTTACTATATTAGGTATATATAGCCTCTACTTATTCTAGTATTAGTCCTTTATAGTATAACTTATATTCTATCTTAACCCTAGTATATCTATACTATAATAGTTTATACTATTCTTTCTTTTAATTCTACTACTAGAGTAAGACGCTTTTCTAATAGCCCGATTAACTACTTTAAACCTAGAAGATACTAAGCTAGACCTATACTATATTAAGAATACTAAGAACTCTAGAAATACTAAGAATTCTAAGAACTTTAAAAATATTATAACTACTAAGAATTAGTAATATTAATAGGGCGAGTAACTTATTATTATAATTAGTTAGATTCCTATATTAGTCTTTTTTATCCGAATAGAAGGTATAATAAGCGACTCTATCGTATTAATTATATTAGGAAATAAGAAACTTATCTCTCTAATTCGTTATAGTATTAAAGCTATATTAAATATCTTAAATATAGGAATATAATATTATATTATCTTCTATACTATAGATTTTAAAGAAGCTTACTAGACTACCTAATAACTTTAAAATAAAAATAGTACTTTATATATTAAAAATAGTATTTTATATACCTAAGCTTTAACCTATATATTCTATTAACGTCTTACTAGCGACTCTAATAAATTTAACGGTACTAATAGGTCTATAAATAAATACTAAACTAAGTATAAAAACTAGAAATTTAAAATTTAAAGTATCTATACTATAGATATAGTAATCTTTAATATAGAATTTAAATATATCTAGTATATTACTAGTCTTATATTTAGTAATATACTTAATATCTATTATAACTAGTTCTATACTATATAATCTAACTTAGAAAATCCTACTAAGTAGAAATAGTAAACTATTACTAACTTTTAAAAAATTCTTAATATCTACTAAATTACCTTTAATAAACGGATAAAGACTAGGATTAAATTTAATAATTTCGTTATAGATAGTTAAATCTTTTTTAACTTTTAGACTAAATTCTATAAATAGACTACTAAAGTAGAAAAAACTAATATAGAAAAAGTCTAAGTACTACGTACTAAGGTCTCTACTATACTAGGTACTATAGTCTCCTACTAGAAGAAATAACTAAACTATATAGATTACGAGAGATAAATAGAATTCTTTATATATATTTAAAATAGGAAGTAAGAAGAAGAATATATTAAGAGGATATAAATTAACTTCTACCTAAATAATAATAGTTAATTAAATAATATCTTTTAGTCTACTCCTATACCTATACCTTTACTTTTAGTACTAGTACTAATTTTTAGTAATCCTATAATTCTAGATATAATATATATACTACGTACTTCTTAAGAAGAATATATTACTATTAATATCTATTTTTATTATAGTAAACTAGATTACTATAAGACTAATTATAATAAGAAAAAGAAGAATAATATACGGTTTAACCGAATCTAAGACTAGGAATAAGCTATATAATAGTAATCGTTATTTAACTAGTCTTAATATTCTCTACTATAGTATTAATATATTTAAAACTAATATATAACCCTATAATACTCTTAGTTCTAGCTCTAGTATAATAACTAAAACCCTAGTAACTAATTCCTATACTAACGCCCGTTTAATAATAATCCCTTTTTTAACTATATTATAGACTAATCTTAATAATATATTAAAATTAAAATAATCTCTATATCTAATATTTTCTATATTAATATTCTAGTTAACTTAGTATTACTCTTTATAAGTATCTTTTATATTAATAGTCTAAAAAATATATAATCTCTAACTATTATCGCGACTAGAGGTTAGATAGAAAAGAATTATTAAATAGATAACTATACTAGATTTAAACTATTCTAAGTAAAAAGACCCTTCTTTAACTTAGATCTATAAATAGTAAATTATTATTTATTTATACTTCTTTTCTACTTATATATACTACTATTAATATATAAAGTCTTATAAATAGTAGATACTTAGTTATTATCTTTCTTAACTAAACTTTTACTTAAAAATATACTATTAATACTTATATTATACCCTTTCTAAGAAAGCTTTTATTAGCTAATAGCTATACGAGTAATATACTTATATAATATACTATTCTACTAATATAGATTAAAAATTACTATAAAAACTACTTACTATATATTACTAACCTAGTTTAAAATATATCTATTATTCTTAGTCTCCCTTAGCTTTAGAAATATAACCTATCTATTAATTAAATATTAATAATAGTTAATATAGATTCTTAATACTATTAGAAATACTACTACTATAAAACTAAGGCCGTACGAGTAGCTTTTTTAACTACTCCCCCCTATAAAAATATATTAGATAAGATTAACCTATTATACCTAAAGCTATATATTAATATAATAAATTATTAACTATCTTTATATATTAAGGATATTAATAAGTATAATCTTTATTAATCTAATAAAGAGACTCTAATAGACTTACCTCCTAAACTTACGCTAGACTACCTCTATTATAGAATAAGAAACTTAGATACTAAATATAGAAAAATTCTAAAATATTAAGTAATTATAATATAAAACTATACTATAATAAAATTACTCCTAGCTATATAAGTAGACGGACGCCGGATTACCTTAAGAAAACTTAAGAAAGAACTTTTACTACTACTTAGTATCCCCCTACTAACTAAATAAAACTACGAATTTATTAACTTCTTTAATATCTATTTAATAAGAGTCGTAATCTTTATATAATTCTATAAATAATCTAATATAAAAGCTATTTATATTATATAAGATAAACTAGATTAAGTACTTAAGATATTATTAAAGAATAAAGAAGACTAGATCCTAAATCTTACTAAAGAAGAATTTAAGAATATCCTATACGATAAGATTATAACTAAACTTCTAAATAAATTCTTACTATAATTCTATAAATTTCTTACTAACTATAGACGTACTCTATATCTCTAAGGTATTAAAGAATTAAATATTAATAAATTTATAGTAGAAAAACTATTTCTATTTAATAATAAGCTAAAAAAGAAACTTCTAAATTAGCTAAAAGATATAATAGCTAGATTCCTCCCTAGAAAAGTAGATAAACTTTCTCTAAGATAAGTATAGGACTATAAGATTAATATTATTCCTAATAAAGAACTCCTATACTAAAAAAATTAATTTTTCTTTTTATTTAAACTTTAAGTTATACGTAAATAGCTAGATAATAACTTAAATAAGAGTTTTATTTAGGAATTCTATATATAATATATAGCTCTACTACTTTTAGTAGTAAAACTAGGTAGAGGAGTATATATATACTAGGACTATAAAGACCTAAATAATATTACTATTAAGAACTATTATCTACTACCTCTTATTTAAGAAACTCTTAATATTCTTTATAATATAAAAGTATATATTAAGCTTAATATAATTACTATCTTTAATAAGCTATATATAGTCGAAGAGTATAAGTAAAAAATAGTATTTATTATATACTTTAAACTTTTTAAAATTCTAGTTATATTCTTTAGTTTTTATAATATACTAATATTCTTCTAAAACTATATTAACTATATACTTTATAATCTACTAGATTATATCTATACTACGTACCTTAATAATATCTTAGTATACTTAGAAAATAGAAAAGAATATTAAAAGTATATCTAAGAAGTAGTTTAAAGATTAATTAATACTAACTTTTAGATTAATATTTATAAATATAAGTTCGAGGTTATAGAGACTAAATATCTTAAACTTATTATCTCTTCTAGTAATATTAAAATAGATCTAAAGAAAGTAGCTATAATTTAAAAATAGATATAATCCCTATATCTAAAAGATTTATAAAAATTTCTAGACTTTATAAACTTTTATTAATATTTTATTTAAGACTTCTTAAAGATATATACCCTACTTAATAAGCTTCTATATAAGAATACTCTATAGAACTAGACTATAAAATAGATAACCGTCTTTAAGTCGTTTAAGAATTCCTTTATTATAATACTAGTATTAGTAATATATAACTTTACTAAAAAGATAGTCTTAGAAACTAATATCTCTAATTAGACGTTAGACGACGTCCTCTTTTAATATAATAATAATAGTATCCTATATTTAGTTATATACTTTTTTAATAAATATAGTATTATTAAATATAATTATAAGATCTATAATAAGAAGTTACTAGTAATTATTAAGTTCTTAGAAGAATAGTAACTAGAGCTTTAAGAAACTATAGAATTATTTAAAATTATTACTAATTATAAAAATCTAGAATACTTTATAACTATAAAAATACTATTATAATACTAAATTTACTAGTTAGAGTTTCTATCTTAATTTAATTTTAGAATTATTTATCGACTAGACTTAAAAGTTATATAACTAGACGTACTAAGTAGAATACTAGAGAACTAACTAAATAAAAATAATAGTTCTAATAATAGAGTAAAAAATAGATTATAAATAGTCCTTCTATTAGAAGTTCTTAGTAATAAAGTTTTAAAAGATCTTCTTAACTAAACCTCTATAAGTATAGTACTACTAATCCTTTTAGCTATAGATTAATCTATTAATAAGCTAATTAACTCTATATACTTTATTATATTAATAGCTATAGATATAATTATTACCCTTTTAGACCTAGGTATAAGATACTAGCTAAAATACTTCTAAAAAATTATATAAGTACTAATACTAGACTTTATACTTTACTAAGACTATATATAGTATTAAGAATATCTCTTTATATTATTTTACGACGAACTTTATATATAAATCCTATATTAAATATATAATACTACGCCTACTAGATACTTAGAATAAATTAAAATAACTAAACTAGTTATCTAAGACTACTAGTAGCTATATATAATATATAATATTAAAACCTACGTTTAAATATATAAACTCTACGTTTAAACTAAAAGCTTTAGATTATTATTCTAAGAATTTCTTAAGCCTCTACTAGTCCTATTCTAGATATAGTCTAATATCTTTATTAATTATATTATCCTACTTCTAGAATTATAGTAGTATAATTATATATATAAGTATATTCTTATTATAGTCTATAGACTTATAAAGATATACTATATTATCTTTATTAGAAAAATTAATATATTTAAGTTAGTTAATATCTTTATATCTCGAGTATATTCTTTCTATAACTATTCTAATAATATTTTATTTAATCGAGAAATCTAGTTTATATTATAGTTTTAGAATTAGTTATCTATAAGACTTAGAATTATATTAAAATACTTCTTATTATTTTATCTTAAGATTAATAACTAGACTAAGTAAGTAAATAGTAGTATTAAAGTATACCTTTACGTATTTATAAATTTTTACTAAAATAACTAGATATAATAGCTTCTTCTTATAGAATTCGCTATAAATAATATTATCTTTAAAATAACTAGTATCTCTTTATTCTTTACTAATTACGGCTTCTATCTAAAACTTAGAGTAGAGCCTAGCTAATTAATACTACTAAACTTATCTTTATTTTAACGATAGGAATTCTTTAAAATAAATAATATTACTAATAGATTTAATTATATTATTATCTAACTAAAAGCTATTACTAAATAATCTATTAAGTACTATAAATACTATATAAATAAGAAGTAGAAAGATATACTAAGATTTACTATAGAAGATAAGTTCTTTATAAATATAAGAAATATAAAAACTAATAAACTAATAAAGAAAGAAGATAATAAGATAGTAGATCTATTTAAAGTTCTAAAAGTTTATAATTAAGTATACGTTCTAGAACTTCTAATAACTATAAAAATATTTCTAGTATTCTATAACTTATAACTTTAACTAAAATACCCCTTTTAAGAACTCCTAGGGTAAAATATAATAAACTAAGCTAAGTTCTAATATCTTAGAAAAAGAATACTCAAATAAGAAGATAGAATAAAGGAACTAACTAAATAATAAAAATTTGAGTCCCTACTAGACTACTACGACGAGGACCTATAATAACTAATATACTTAGTTAAATAGAAATACTACTCTACTATTTAGTAGCTAGTATCTAATCTAAAAGGCTAAAAGGGTATAGTCTACTAATTCTATATTAATTATCTAGATAAATCTACCTTAAGATAGATTTAAAAGATATTAATATTAGTAAATTTTCTTTCTATAAAGCTATCTAAGATATATAGCTATTTAGAGGGGGGGTACTATTATAATACTAATTTATAACTATTTATATCTACTACGTACTATACCTATAGCTATAGTACTTCCTTTATTAGACCTTACTATATTAGGTATATATAGCCTTTATTTATTCTAGTATTAGCCCTTTATAGTATAACTTATATTCTACCTTAACTCTAGTATATTTATACTATAATATTATTAAACTAGAAGTTAAATAACTATATATTATATTATAACTATATCTTATCTTCTATACAAAGTATAGATACTTCTTATCTTCTTTTATTAATCTAAGACTCTTACTTCTACTAAGCTATTCTCTATACTAAAAATATATAATAATATATCTTAATAATATATACTTTTTAAAATAAATCGTAGAAATAGAAAAGAAACTTCTTTTTATTCTATTTATTCTATTCTACTTTATTTATACTAAACTTATAGTTCTCTAGAAACTATATAATATCTATACTAGTAAATAATAATATATTAGAATTATATAGTAAAAATAGAAAATAGATATTTATTCTCTTATTAATTAATTACTAGGGTTAGTCTATAATTAGAATAGTAGCTATCTTAAGAATTAGTAGGTTAAATATTAGTATTAATAGCTTCTTAGACTTCTTCTTTTAGAGTTTTAGATAGTAAAGCTTATAATCTATTATATTATCTTTATTATTATCTAACTTATTCTTACTCTTAGAGTTATTATCTAAATTAACTTTACTAACTTTAATATAAGGCTAATAACTCTTTTAAATACTCTTTTTTCCTAACTCCTTCTAAATTAATTAGATTAATCGCCTTTTCTTTTAATTATACTTCGTCTTCTTTCTCTTCTTCTTACTTTCTTTTTTTCTAGACTAGTCTTACTCTAAAGTACTAATAGGTATATTAATAAATAATAAGTCTTTAACTTTAGAAATCTTTTTTTTTCTTTTATTAGATAAGTTTTCTTCTTATCTAAGAGGTAATTAGTTACTTAATTAGAAATATTTAAAGAGTAACTATTTAAAGCTAGCTAGTACTATCTTAAATATTAACTAATAAAGTTTTAACTAAGTATAGTAATAATAATAAAAGGGTATACCTAGTATTCTTAATTTTTTAAAAGACGTTATCTTTATATATCTTCTCTACCTCTATAAGTTAGTTAGTATTATTATTTTATATAGATCTATTAATACTAGTATTAGCCTTCTAACCTAATAACTATATTATAGTACTAGTAATTTATATTCTTATATTCTTTTTCTCTTTCTACTAATAAGTAAAATTTAATAGAAAGTTATATAACTATACTACCCCCCCCTTAATCTTATACTAAGATTTCTAAATATTCTAGTCGTATACTTTTCTTTTAAGAATCCCTTATAATTCCTTTTACTAGAATTTTTAAAATATTCTAGCTAAGTACCTCCCTTTTAGGAATCTTCTATTATTATCTAGTATTAGTTTATAATACTATTATTACTTACCCTAATTACTTCGTTTAATATATTATTATATTATCCTAAGTTTATATATATCTATTTATAGTATTTAATATTCGTTATATCTAGATATTATTAATTAAGTCTTAAGGTCGTAGTAAAACTTCTAATTCTACTATCTTTTTATCTAACTCTTCTCTCTACTCTAGTTTAATAAACCGTCGGAAGCCCTATAGACGTCGTTAAAAACTATAGTATATAGATATATTAGAGATAGGATAATATAGCTTATAACCTATAGTTAGAGAAATAGAAGAGAAGGGTTAGTAGAATAGGTAGCCGAATAATTAATTAATTAAACTATTTCTTCTATCTACTATCTAATAGAATAGATAATAAATACTAGCTAAAGGCTCTTTTAGATAATATCCTTTTAAAGCCTAGTCTAACGTTTTACCACTTACCTAAGCCTTTAATACTCGATTAAAAGGCTTCCTTTACTACTATACTATACTATTTACTTACTTAGTCTAGCTATTAGTCTTAAAGTAGAATAATAAGAAGTATTTTAATATAATTCTAAGTCTTATAGATAATTAGTTCTAAAATTATAATATAAACTAGATTCCTTAATTAGATAGAATATTATTAGAATAACTATAGAGAGAATAAACTCGAGATATAAAGATATTAATTAATTTTATTAAATAGTCTATAGTTTATAATAGTAGACTATAGGAATTTAATTAAGTAAATAGCTAGAGTATATATACGTACGTATAAAATAGAAATAATAAAATAATTTAATTTAAAAGATAATTTATAATTAACTAAAGGGACTTTAGATAAAAGTCTCTTTTATTTAAAAGAATTATATAAAGCTTTATATATAGTAAATTACTAAGAAGATAATCTATATATATAAATCTCGCGCGATCGTATATAATTAAACGTATAAAATTAGTACTAGAACTTAGTAAATAAATACTAATAACTTTTTCTTTTCTAATACTAATATTCTATTTAAACTTTTTTATATAAATATTAATCTTATATTTCTCTTCTTATATTTATATAAAACTAATTAATAACCTTAACTACTAATATTATATCTATTAATAATAGATATTAACCCCCTATTAGTATAATTAAACTACTAGTAAATAAGATATAGTCTTAATTAGATTTAATTATTAGGTACCTACTAATTCGTTCGTTAGTAGGACTATATAAATAGGATTAGTATAGCTTTTCTTTATACGAAGAAGAAATCTATTTATACTATATTATATAATATTATATAATAGAATTCTAATTATTAATTTAACTAATTATAGAATAGTAGGCGTTTACCTATAAGTTAAAATTAAATAATTAAGTATTTATATAAGAGGTAATAAGAGTAGTTTTATAGTACCTCTTTTTATATAAAAAGAAAGTAAAAGTAGAATTAAATTATATAAAAGAAGAGTAGTTTATAGATTATATTTCTATTTATAATAAGTAAATAGCTCGAGGAATTAAGTAAATAGA
Source organism: Darksidea phi (assembly GCA_030770425.1). Taxonomy (NCBI): domain Eukaryota; kingdom Fungi; phylum Ascomycota; class Dothideomycetes; order Pleosporales; family Lentitheciaceae; genus Darksidea; species Darksidea phi. The sequence continues at coordinate 7,483 of JASJFT010000414.1, read as the reverse complement.
TTAAGAATAGTAAACGAATAGATTAAAGATAGTAAGCGAATAGATTAAAATAGATAGTAGGTATAAATAAGGGGCTAATTTCTTCTTTTATAACTTTTCTTTCTTAAATCTAAATCTTATTATTCTCTATATAATTTATTTCTTTTAATTTAACTCCTTTCTCTTTTTATATAAATACTAATTCCTAGTAAAATCTTAAAAAATCTTAAATTTTAAAACCTCTTTATATAAAATAGTCCTTATTTCTATTTAGTCTACTAGTACTATTAGTATAGGTATTAGTAGTCCTAATATCTCTTTTTAAGATTTTATTATATATACTATACTAACTTACCTCTCTATCTTCCTATCTACTAGATAGTCTACTAGTAGAGTCTTTATATAAGGTCTTTATATTAATATAAGTATCTCCCCCTTTTTTATATAGAAGAGTTTTAATATTTCTAGAATAATAAGAGAATTATAGTAGTAATACCCTTATATAATATTAAGTTATAAGTAGTCCTAAATATAAATATTTAGAAGTTTATTATAAAAGTTATATAAAAAGAGAAGTATTTTTATATAGTTCTTATATAGAACTATAGTAATACTTCTAAGATACTTTACTAAAAGAGGTACTATTATATAATAAGAAGTACTAAGCTCTTTATTAAGTACTATATAGTATCTAGTTTCTAGAGTAGTATTTATACTTTATATATATAGTAGTTATATAAAATTTAATACGACTACTATAATAACTATAATTAATAGATACGAGTATTTAGGGGGAAGAGAAGTAAAAGAAAGTAAAAGAGAAGTAAGAGAAGATAAAGGGGAGGATTTTTTTTATTTTTCCTTTATTTTTCTTTTATAATTAACTAGAATAGATAGAAAAAGTTTATACTTTATAAGAATAATTATACTTTATATAAACTATAGTAATAAAAGAAAGATAGAAGAAGAAAAAAAAATAAATAGCTAAGTATATAACTTAGTTTTATATAGGACTAATTATATCTATATATTAGTTAAGCTAATTAATAAATACTTTAATATTAATTATAAGCTTATTTATATAAATAAGTTATACTAGTAATATATTAGTTATCTTCTTTATAAAGATATCTACTAGATTATTTTTATTATTAATCTATTAAATCTTACTAATCTTATATTTCTTATACGATTTACGAAGGAATATAATATTAATTATAAATCTCTTTTTATTTATTATACTTAGCTTAATAAGGTAATTATATAGTAATTTTAAATTAGTATAGATTACTACTAGGATTATTAAAAGATTAAAGTTATATATAATCTAGTATAGAGTTATACTTAACGTAATAGTATAATTAAATCTACTAACTATACTATATAGCTCGCTAGCTAGTATACTCTATATAACTTACTTATACTTAATAGAATTCTAATATATAATATTACTATATAATTAGAATTTATTACTATTATTTATATAAGCTTTATTAGCTAGTATAATTAAGAATTCTAGCTATAAGCTTAAATTCTTATTATTTATAAATAAGCTATTAGTAAAGATAAATAGTTTTATATAACTTAGATTAATTAGTATATATATTAGTCTAAGATTTATATTATCTATTTATTACTTAATTTATATATTAAGTACTTTAATATCTTTAAATAATAGTTTAGTAGTCTATATAGTAATTAATATATCGAAAACTACTTTAAATTAATATACTAAAGTAATATAAATATCTTATATATACTACTCGATATACTATTAAATAGTATTCTATACTATTAGATTAATTATATAAAGAAGTTTAACTTATTCTCTTTAAAGTAGGATAATATTTCTATTATCTTCGTATATAACCTTACTACTATTAAACTCTAGTAGTTAATTCTTTACTAAAATAGTCTTTAGTTTTATATAAAGGTTAGTAAAGTATAGTATCTTCTTCTCCTTTTATAAGAACTAGGGTATAATAGTATTAAAGATATTATCTATCTATATCTCTATAATTCTAAAGATATCTTTACTTTTATATATAACTAGTAAGTATAAATTATATAATAAAATCTATATTTTTAACTTTTCTTTATAGTAGTTATAGTACGTCTTAAACTAGTATAGCTCTAATTCTATTATACTATATAAAGACTTTACTACTCTTAGAATTAAGTTTAGAGGGAAGAAATATTAAATATTCTTAAACGACCTAGTATATAGTATATAAAGGAGTTTATTAGTTAATTATATATAGATTTAGGTAATATCTCTAAGCTTATATTATATACTATATAATACTATTAATATCGCCCTAATAGCTAGAATTAATCGTTAGCTTATCTTCTAAATTATTAAAGATTAAGTAAGAATAGCCTTCTTTTCTTCGTCTAAATATTTTATAAATATTAGTTAGGACTTTTTATATAACTATATATTCTTTCTTTTAACCTCTTATATAAGATAAAGGTTAAAAATCTAGCTAAAATACTTAATAGGATTAAACTACTTAATCTAGAAGATTCTATTACTAATAAGTATATTTACCTCTATATAATCTAATTCTTTAAAAGATTTTTTAGGTATATTAATAATACTATCTATATAGAGTTTAACTACTAGTTTATAGTTATCTTTTTCTTTTTAGATTAGAAAAGTATCTATAATTAGTATAGAATTCCTTTAAGGTCTTTCTTTATCTTATTTCTTTAATTCTTTAACTTATATAGAAGGGGGTTCTTCTTTTCTTAATCTTTTATACTTTCTTATATACGGTTATTTAACTTAGACTAAAGTAGATTTATTAAAATTAATATCTTTACTTAATTAGTTATTAGTTTTATATAGAGGGGTCTATTTATAATAATATTCTTTAACTTACGTATATTATATAGTAAGTAATCTATTATTTAAATAGATAGTAATATTTTTACCTTTAATTTCTATAATTTCGTATAAGTTTATTTAATCTTTCTTCTCTCTCTATATTATAACTTCTATTTTAAGAGAAAGATTAAGAATATTATATAATAGTTCATTTCTTATATTTAGTATATAGTTAATATCTAGCTTTATATATTCTATTTAAATTATCTTAATAGTCTTTCGTATAATATTAATATATTTAATAATATTTAGAAATAAAGAAGAATCTATATTAACTTAAAGATATATACTAAAGATAAGTAATATAAATATAATACTATTTAAATCTACTATATTATTTAGAGTTTTAACTACTCTCTAAAAAAGTAATTTATCTAGTATATAATTATTAAGTTCGACTTTAAGAATATTAAATATATATTTTAAGAATATATATATATATTCTACCTTACTAATAGTCTAATATACTTTAATAGATATTTATTAATATTCTATTCTAATAATCTTTATACGAGCTCTAAATTCTTCTAAAGTAAAATTCGTATCTAGATTATATATAATATAGTCTAGTAGTCTTTAGTATATATTAATTTAATATATATAGAGTATATTCTAAGTATTTTATATAGAGAGTAATATTAGGAATATAGCTACTTAGAAGAAAGTATTAGTATTAATTATATATAAGATATTCTTTCTACTAATTTATATAATATTAATAATTATCTTATAATTAAAATAGGTATTATCCTTAATTAAAAACTTAAATCTCTTTAGTATAGATCTATATAATTAGTAGAAGTAGTAGAATTTTATAATTTATTTTAGTACTAATAGATTTACTTTATAACTAATATTTATAAGTAGATTATATAGTCGCTCTATACGAGGGTAGTTAAAACGATAGTATAGCTATTATAGCTCTAATTTTATAAAGAATAACGTAGTATTCGCTAGGCTAATATTAAAGAATAGGTAGTCCTATTTATATATAATAGAAATAGTTATTTTATCCTTTCGTATAATATAATTAAGGATATTATTAAAGTAGACTCCTAGTTAGTTAGTATCTACTAGTAATAGTAGAAAGGATATTAGAATATCTAAGATATAGTAAATAATTATTTTAATTAAATTCTTAATCTATATAGTTTCTAAAGACGTTATTAAATTCTATCTACTAAAGCTAATAGTTATATTATAAGGTATCTAGTTAACTTTTATATAGGGGTTCTTATATATATATACTTTAAGTTATACTTTCCTAATAGTCGATATTTATATAATACTAGTATTCTATAGTTCTTCTTAGTATACTATATAGTAATAGTCTTTAAGGAAGAATTAGTTAACTTAAAATTAATAATCTTTATTAATTTTATAGATATCTTCGCTAGTTATATAATAAAGATATACTATTAATATAAAATAGTTAAATATACGTTTACTTTTCTTAATATCTTCTTTAGATCTATTACTATTATCCTTATATATAATATTAATATCTACGTTATCATTAGAAAGTCCTTTAAATTCTATAATATAGGTAGCTATCTTATTATATAAGGGCGTTTAGTAGTATATATCTTTAAAGAATATAATATATTATATTCTAGCTCTAAAACGATTCGTATAATTATAATTTAATAACTAATAACCTTCTTTATAATAAATAAAGTATCTTTTTCTTCTTAGTCTAGTATTATTATCTCTTTCTTATATAGTAAATAGTCTACTATATAGTTAGGATTATTTATACTAGAGTAGTCTATTTTATACTAAATAGTATAAATTATACTATTAATTAGTATAGAAAGTATTATATAAGTTCTAGATATATTAGTTATTACTTTATTAGTTATATAAGACTTATAGTACTAACTAAAAGTTATTAAATAATTCTTTATATATTATCTTTAATAAGAGTAAAGCTTACTCTAGTTTATAGTATTTATAATATACTTAAAGAACTACTATATAAAGTTATATTTTCTTATAGAACTATAAACTAAGTACTCGTTATATAAGAGTAAGCTTATTAATTATAACTTCTAGTATCTTATATAATATTTTATTAAAATTCTTCTATCTTACCTATATAAATATTATTATAGTCTAGTTAGTATAGTATTAGCTATAGTTAATATTTATATTAAAGTATTTATTAAATACTTTATATAGATACTTCTAGGTTTAACTAGAACTAATAATTATTAAATAGTAGATATTTATACGATCTTTAAGAATATCTAAGAAGATATTTAAGTATTAGAACTTATAAATTTTAAGATATCTATATAGTTTAATAAAGATTTATATCTTATTAGTAAGAATATTATATAGTTTACTAGTATAGTTATTTATCTTTCTCTATACCTTTTAGAATTAGATAAGCTTTTTAAGTAGAAGGGGTATATTAGTATATTCTTAAATTAGTAGGAGTTCGTATAGATTATATATTAATATTAAGACTAATTAATAGAATAGTTATATAGTTATTAGAGGGACTAGAACCTTCTATATAAAAGAAGGAGGTTTATATAATAGATAGATAGATATTACTTTCTACTATAGTAAAATAGTATTATATAAAGGCTTAGATATATATCTTAGAGATTAAGAACCCTATCGGGTATTCTAAAGAGAAGAAGAAGAGAAAGGATTTTATTAAATATTCTTTTTATTCTTCTTAAAACTTAATTCTCTCTTTATATTATTATATAGGTTATAAACTATAAATCTTAGAGGTATTAATCTAAAACTCTTAATACTAAAGTTCTAATACGTAATATTATATAACTTTTATAATTAAGTAGTCTTAGAATCTAAGATAAGATATATACCTTATTTTTTAAGAATAAGTTTAAGCTCTCTCTTAAACGTATAATTAGTATAGTTTTAATAATTAATAGTCTAGTCTTAGAAGTCTTCTAAAAAGCTTTATACGAAGATTTCTTCTACTTTACTTAATATATATAATTTAATAAGTATATATCTAGTATATAAGTTAAGCTAGATAATATCTTCTTCTAATTTAGTATTAATATTATTAAGGTTAATCCTATTAGTTTAGTACTAAGAATCGACCTTATACTTTAGTATTACTACTAAGATATTTATATTACGAGAGTATTTATTATATAAAATATTATCCCTTTTTATTATTAGTCTTTTCCCTTTTATATATAATAATAGTAGTAAGAGTTCTTATTTTTATATAGAGGATAAGGATTCTTCTTCGTTCTCTATAGATAGGGATTAGGTAGCTTATTTTAATACTATAGTTCGATTAATTAGTATTACTTCTACGTTTATATAATAGTAGAAGAGGAATAGATAGATAAATTATAGACTTATATTTATATAATAATAGTTAGAATTAGATTATAGTTATATTTAAGTAATATATAGATATAGATTATAGACTTATATTTATATAATATAGATTAGTATAGTAGCTATACTATTATATTCTTATTATATAAAAGTAGATAATATATTTATTAATTTATTAGCTATTTACTTTTATATAAAAGAAGTTAATCTTCTTTTCTATATAGACGTATAAGATAGAGTTAGTATATAGTACTTATCTTATTAACTTAATCTCTACTTTCTATATAGAATAGGTATAAAATAGAGTCTAGAATAGTCTAAAAGATCTTTATCTTTACTTTTACTAATTTACGATTTTACTATATAGAGTAGAAGCTTATTATAGTAATTTATTAGCTTTTATTATATAATTTAATTACTAATTAGTATTAAATAGTCTATAGTTTATAATAATAGACTATAGAGATTTAATTAAGTAAATAGTTAAAGTATATATACGTATATACGAAATAGAAATAATAAAATAATTTAATTTAAAAGATAATTTATAATTAACTAAAGAGACTTTAAATAAAAGTTTCTTTTATTTAGAAGAATCGCGCGAAGCTCTATATATAGTAAATTACTAAAAAGATAATCTATATATATAAATCCTATATAATCGTATATAATTAAATATATAAGATTAGTATTAAAACTTAGTAAACGAATAAACTTAGATATATTAATTTTTCTAATAGAAATAATATAGTATATCTTTATAAGTTTATAAATTATAATAAGAATATATTTATATATATAATTATATTACTATAATTCTAGAAGTAGAATAATATAGTTAATAAAGATATTAAATTAAGTCTAAAATAGGACTAGTAAAGACTTAAGAAATTCTTAGAATAATAATCTAGAATTTTTAGTTTAGATATAGAGTTTATATACTTAAATATAGATTTTAATATTATATATTATATATAGCTACTAATAGTTCTAGGTAACTAGTTTAGTTATTTTAATTTATTTTAAATATTTAGTAGGTATAGAGTTATATATTTAGTATAGAATCTATATATAGAGTTTATTATAAGATAGTATAAAGAGATATTCTTAATACTATATACGATCTTAATAAAGTATAAAGTTTATTATAGCCCATTTCCTAGATAATCTAGTTATTTTACTTATTTTCTATTTTGGTTAGTATATCGGCAAAAAGTTCGCTCCGAAAAAATCGTAAGAAACGTGGTATGGTACTGTGCGGCATAGTATACATTGCAT
>JASJFT010000413.1:0-18398 GCA_030770425.1 Darksidea phi | reverse complement strand
TTATTAAGTTTATATTTATATACCTATATTAGTAGAAGAACTTTATTATCTTAAGTATACTAAGTATTATATTCGTTTTAGATTATCTACTTATAAGTTTCTTTATATTTAATCGTTACTAGTTCTTATTATATAGCTTATAGGAAGCCTTTTTTATAGGAAGATAGTAGCTTTATTATATTCTTATAGTATTTTAGTTCTACTAGTAGCTCTATATATTTAAATTACGTTTTTAGTACTATTACTAAGATAGCTATATAGACTAACTAGTAGGCGTTAATAAAGAAGCTAGAATTCTTTTATATAAGCTTCTTCTTTACTACTCTAGTTAAACCTTTAGATAGAATATAATATTAATAGAGATTAGTATTTATTAATTCTTAATACTCTATATAATTTAAATTAGGCTTAGTTCTATACTTACGCTTTAAAGGTCGATTTAATAGCTATAGTAGTAGCTTAGATAAAGCTATTTCTAATAGATTTAGTATTAGGAGCTAGTTCGATATAGGTTCCTAAGTAGTAGCTCGAGTAGTAGTATAAATAGTAGTTTAAGTAGAAGCTTAGGTAGTAGATTCTATAGCTTTTATAAGAGCTATATATTTATCTTCTAGTAAGACTTCTAAAGAAGTATCTTCGTTATTTAGTATAGGTAGATAATATTTATAAGCGAATTACTCTAGCTTAAAGTCTTAAAGAAGGGGATCTAAATTATCTTATAGCTAATAGAATAGATCTTCTTAAAATATAATATCTCTTATACGAATTACTTTACTATTATATACTTTACTTCTTATCTTTAGTATCTAGATTCTATAGATATTTGATAAATCGTAGCTAACTAGATATTCTACTAGTACTCGTAGACTAAGCTTATTACCTCTAGATATTTATTTATATAGTACGTAGGCTCTATAGTTATAAATACGTAGATAAGCTAGTAATAGCTTTTTCTAATATATAATTTTAAATAGTATTTTTTAGTTTAGTACCTATATAGATATTTAGTTAAGTAGATAGACTACTATTCTATAAATCTTAAAGCTAAAAGCTAATAGAAGATTTACCGTAATTCTTATTAAGTAGCTTCTCTTAATTAAACTTTTATCTAAGTATTTAGCTAAGTTATTTTATTTAATAGTATATAGTACTCGTATCTATAGTTTAATTCCTTTCTATAGATAATAGGCTTAAGCTAAATCGTCTAATAGACTATAGTCTTACTCGTTATTAGCTATTAGAAAGGTAATAGTTATATTAAATTCTTATTTAATAGCTTTATCTAGCTATCTAAGTATTATCTAAAAAGTAGATTTATTATACTTAACTATTATATAGACTATATATAGTTTTAAGAATAGATTAAATATATAGAATATATATTAATAGCTATTATAGACTAGTATATCGAGCTTAATTAGATTAATAGCTATAGTTTTAAACGATTGGCTAGTACCTAGTTTATAGCTAAATTAATAAGAGATAATCTAATAGACTTTATTCTATAGGTACTCCTTATAGTAAATTATTTTAGAAGCTATTATACTATTATCTATATAAAGACCTATAATATTACTAGCTAACTAATCGATTATATTACTATTTAAATAACCTATAAGTAGATAAAGTTATAGCTTACTTAGTAATTTAGATTAAAGTAGTAAAGCTAAGATCTATAGCTAGTACTAATTAGTAGTAAATACTATATACTAAGTAGATTATAGAGATTTAATATAATAGACTATAAGCTAGTATCTACTAACCCTAGTAAGCTTTATAATATTCTAAGGTTAAGTCTCTAATCGATATAGGACGTTCTTTCCTAAGTTAAAATATATATTTAATAAGAATAGTTATAATAGTAATACTAGGCTAATAAAGAAGCTAGGAATTAGGGCTACTTATTTAAGTATTATCTTTTTCGGGCCCTAAGATATTAATAGGGATATCTATATATTTTCCTAGATCTAAATAGCTATCTCTAAGCCTCTAGCTAAAACGATATTATCGGGCGAAGCCGGGGCTTTCTATTAGAACTTAATAGGGTTATTATAGATATAGATATCTATAGCTAGATCTAGTATCTAGGAATAGAGAAGTAGATAGATATTATTAGCTATCGAGACGTTATATACTATTAAGAATATAATATAGACTTTATATTTATACTATAATAGATTATTACCTATATTAATTTTTATTATATTAGCTATATTACTATTCTAGCTAGTCTACTTTTATTATTTATAGTATTAATTCCTCTTATATATTTTAGTTAAGATACCCTTCTTATTCTTAGCTTCGAAATTAGCTATTTTCTTAGCCTTTTTAGGATTCTCCGTAAATCCTTCTTTACGTAGTAAGGTATTAATATACTAGTATTATCTCTAGTAGTATAGATCTCTATATAGGTATAGCTTTAATAGTTTTAATAGTTTATTATTTTATTATCTCTTCTTATTATATAGAGACTATTCTTAATTTAGTATAGCTACGAATATACTATTATTAATATTTAACTTTATAGCCTACGTTATTTAGTAATAGCGTAGGTAGCTAGCTAGTAGATTAGATAATATAGAATTAATTAAGCTATTCGAACTAGCTTCTATATTAAATACTATAATAGATATAGTAGCTACATAGCCCGAATTAATCTATTTAATAGCTTATATTAGATCCTTATATAGCCGATATTCTAATACTTCTAGTAGATTAAGCTATATAGCTTAATTATAGACTATTAGAAAGATTATACTCTATTCTTTAAGATTCTCTCTATACGCGTATAGTATTTTAGCTAAGTTATATATCTTCTAAACCTCGTATTCTTAATCGACTAATAATAGGGCGAATAGCTATTTTAGAGCTTTAAGCTAATTATATAGTAATTTCTAATTCTTAATTTAATAAATAAGGTCTTTAGCTAGTATATTAGCTATATAAGTCTCGATTTAACTAAGCTTATCTTTAGTTCTATAGTATTCTTTTAGCTTTATATAGTAGAGACTTAGGTTCTTAGTATACTAAGGAGTTACTATTAAGCTAGATTTAGTTACTAATAATCTATCCTTATTAATAGGTAGTATAGGATTAATAGGGTATTCGGGCTTATTTAGCTATATAGGAGCTTTAGCTTCGGGATCGATATACTCCTATATATTAACTACCTTAGCTAGCCTCTATATAGTATAGATCTATAGATCTTAATTATATAGGCCTTAGAGAATAGTAGCTAAACTAGTTTTAGATATAGTAGACGATAAGGTCGTTATTTCTTTATATAGAGAAGATTAAAATAGATTATATAATATAGGTAGATTAGACTAGGCTTATAACTATAAGCGGGTAAAGGTATAAAATAAATATATTTAGTAGTCTAACTATCTAGCTAGGGTATAAGTAGAGGGTCTTATATACGAGTTATACTAGATTAAATAACTAGAGTAATTACTATAAGTTACTATATAGTTACTATAAACTAAGGTATAGTTATAGCTAGTATATAGTTATAGTAAATTAGTATAAATTATTATATAAATAGAGTAATTATATAATATATAGCGCTCGGCTACTTATAAAACTAGATAAAGAATTTACTAATATCTAGAAATATTCTTTTTATAAATATTTTTTCTACTTTTATATTCTCTTAGTATATCTTAATAAATCCCTTTAGTATATTTATAAAGTTAAAATAGATAAAAAGTAAGTTAATATAGTTCTTATTATAATATAGATATACTAGAATTAAGATAGAATATAAGTTATACTATAAAGGACTAATATTAAAATAAGTAGGGGCTATATATATCTAATATAATAAGATCTAATAAAGAAAGTATTATAACTATAGATATAGTATATAGTAGATATAAATAATTATAAATTAGTATTATAATAGTATCTTCCCTCTAAATTATTATATATCTCGAATAGCTTTATAGAAAGAAAATTTACTAATATTAATATTCTTTAAATCTATCTTAGGGTAGATTTATCTAGATAGTTATTATAAAATTAATAAATTATACTCTCTTAATCTTTTAAATCGAATACTAGCTACTAGATAGTAGGATAGTATTTCTATTTAATTAAGTATATTAGTTATTATAGGTCCTTATTATAGTAGTTTAGTAAGAACTTAAATTTCTATTATTTAGTTAACTCTTTTATTCTATTCTCTTATTTAAGTATTCCTTCTTTAAGATATTAAAACTTAGCTTTATTTATTATATTTTATTCTAGAAGTTCTTAAAAGATATATTTTAATTAAAGTAATAAGTTATAAAATACTAAAAATATTTTTATAATTATTAAAGATTCTAGAGTATATATTTAGTTATAAACTTTTAGAACTTTAAATAAACCTATTATCTTATTATCTTTTTTTTATTAATTTATTAGTTTTTATATTTCTTATATTTATAAAGATTTTATCTTTTATAATAAATTTTAATATATCTTCTTACTTCTTATTTATATAGTATTCGTAGTACTTAATAGATTATTTAGTAATAGCTTTTAGTTAAGTAATAATATAATTAAATCTATTAATAGTATTATTTACTTTTAAGAATTCCTATTATTAAGATAGAAATAGATTTAGTAGTATTAATTAGCTAGACTTAACTCTAAGTTTTAGATAAAAGTTATAATTAGTAAAAGATAAAGAAATACTAGTTATTTTAAAGATAATATTATTTATAGTAAATTCTATAAGAAGAAGTTATTATATCTAGTTATTTTAGTAGAAATTTATAAATATCTAAAGGTATACTTTAATACTATTATTTACTTACTTAGTCTAGCTATTAGTCTTAAGATAGAATAATAAGAAGTATTTTAGTATAATTCTAAGTCTTATAGATAATTAGTCCTAAAATTATAATATAAACTAGATTTTCTAATTAGATAGAATATTATTAAAGTAGTTATAAAGGAAGTAAACTTAAAATATAAAAATATTAACTAATTTAAATATATTAATTTTTTTAATAAAAATAATATAATATATTTTTATTAGTTTATAGATTATAATAAGAATATATTTATATATATAATTATACTATTATAATTCTAGAAATAAGATAATATAGTTAATAGAAATATTAAATTATACTTAGAATAGAATTAATAAAAACTTAAGAAATTCTTAAGATAATAATCTAAAACTTTTAATTTAGATATAGAGTTTATATACTTAGATATAAATTTTAATATTATATATTATATATAACTATTAATAGTCTTAAATAATTAGTTTTATTATTTTAATTTATTCTAGATATCTAGTAGATATAGAATTATATATTTAATATAAAATCTATATATAAAGTTTATTATAAGATAGTATAAAAAGGTATTCTTAATATTATATATAGTCTTAATAAAGTATAAAGTCTAGTATTAATATCTATATAAGTTTTTAAAGATATTTTAGCTAATATCTTATATTTAGATCTAAAAGAGTAGTAATTATTTTAATAACTATTAGTATAGTAGAGTATATAGAGTTAATTAGTTTATTAATAAATTAATTTATAGTAAAGAGGATTAGTAGTACTATATTTATAAGATTTTAGTTAAGAAGATCTTTTAAAACTTTATTATTAAGAACTTCTAGTAGAAGTACTATTTATAGTCTATTTTTTACTCTATTATTAAAAGTATTATTTTTATTTAGTTAGTTTTCTAGTATTCTACTTAGTATATCTAGTTATATAGCTTTTAAGCTTAGTTAATAAATAATTCTAAAATTAAATTATAATAGAAACTCTAATTAGTAAATCTAGTATTATAATATTACTATTATAATTATAAAGTATTCTAGATTCTTATAATTAGTAATAATTTTAAATAATTCTATAATTTTTTAAAGTTCTAATTACTATTCTTCTAAGAACTTAATAATTACTAATAATTCTTTATTATAAATTTTATAATTATATTTAATAGTACTATATTTACTTAAAAAGTAGATAACTATATATAAAATACTATTATTATTATATTAGAAGAGAATACTATTTAATATCTAATTAGAAGTATTAGTTTCTAGAACTATCTTTTTAGTAAAGTTATATATTACTAGTACTAGTACTATAATAAAGGAATTCTTAAGTATTTTAAAGATAGTTATCTATTTAATAGTCTAGTTCTATAGTATATTCTTATATAGAAGTTTATTAAGTAAAGTATATATCTTTAAGAAGTCTTAAATAAAATATTAATAAAAATTTATAAAGTTTAGAAATTTTTATAAATTCTTAAAATAAGAGAGTTATATTTATTTTAAAATTATAGCTACTTTCTTAAAATCTATTTTAATACTATTAGAGAAGATAATAAGTTTAAGGTATTTAATCTTTATAACCTTAAATTTATATTTATAAATATTAATTTAAAGATTAATATTAATTAATCTTTAAACTACTTTTTAGATATATCTTTAATATTCTTTTCTATTTTCTAAGTAGACTAAGATATTATTAAGGTATATAGTATAGATATATTCTAATAAATTATAAAGAATATAATTAATATAGTTTTAAAAGAATATTAATATATTATAAAGACTAAAGATATAACTAAGATTTTAAAAAGTTTAAAATATATAATAAATACTATTTTCTATTTATATCTTCTAGTAATATATAATTTATTAAAAATAATAATAATATTAAGTTTAATATATACCTTTATATTATAGAGAGTATTAAGAGTTTCTTAAATAAGAAGTAATAAGTAATAGTTTTTAATAGTAATATTATTTAAATCTTTATAATCTTAATATATATATACTTCTCTATTTAGTTTTATTATTAGAAGTAAAGAGGTAGTATATTATATATAAGATTTCTAAATAAAATTTTTATCTAGATTATTATTTAGTTATTTACGTATAATATAGAGTTTAAATAAAAAAAAGATTAATTCTTTTAATATAGAGGTTTTTTATCTAAAATAATATTAATTTTATAATTTTATACTTATCTTAGTAGAAGTTTATTTACTTTTCTAGGAAGAAATCTAGCTATTATATCCCTTAGCTATTCTAAAAGTTTCTTTTTTAACTTATTATTAGATAGAGATAGTTTCTTTATTAGAAACTTATTAATATTTAATTCTTTAATATCTTAAAGATATAGAATATATTTATAATTAGTAAAAAATTTATAAAACTATAGTAAGAACTTATTTAGAAGATTTATTATAATTTTACTATCTAGAATATCTTTAAATTCTTCTTTAGTAAGGTTTAGAATTTAGTCTTCTTTATTCTTTAGTAATACTTTAAGTATTTAGTCTAGCTCGTTCTATATAATATAGATAGCTTTTATATTAGATTATTTATAAAATTATATAAAGATTATAGCTTATATAAAATAAATATTAAAAAAATTAAAAGAATTATAATTTAGTTTAGTTAATAGAAGAATACTAAGTAGTAGTAGTAGTTCTTTCTTAGATTTCTTTAAATTAACTTAGTATCTATCTACTTATATAACTAGTAATAGTTTAATTATAATATAATTTTATATTATAATTACTTAATATTCTAGAATTTTTCTATATTTAGTATCTAAGTTTCTTATTTTATAGTAGAAGTAGTCTAGGATAAGTTTAGAGAGTAGATCTATTAAAGTCTCTTTATTTAGTTAATAGAGATTATACTCGTTAATATCTTTAATATATAAAGATAATTAATAATTTATTATATTAATATATAACTTAAAGTATAGTAGTTTAGTTTTATTTAGTATATTTTTATTAAAAAGGGTAGTTAAGAAAGCTATTTATATAGTCTTAGTTCTATAATAGTAATATTTCTAATAGTACTAAGAATCTATATTAATTATTATTAATATCTAATTAATAAATAGGTTTTATTTTTAAAACTAAGAAAGATTAAGAATAATAAAAGTATTTTAAGCTAAGTTAGTAATATATAGTAAGTAATTTTTATAGTAGTTTCTAATCTATATAAATAAAATAGTATATTAGATAAGTATATTATTAGTATAATTATTAACTAGTAAGAGCTTTTTTAAAAAGAATATAATATAGATATTAATAATATATTTTTAAGTAAAGGTTTAGTTAAGAAAGGTAATAGTTAAATATCTATTATTAATAAGACTTTATATATTAATAATAGTATATATAAGTAAAAAAGAAGTATAAATAAATAATAATTTACTATTTATAAATTTAAGTTAAAGAAGGATCTTTTTACTTAAAATAGTTTAAATCTAGTATAGTTACTCGTCTAATAATTCTTTTCTATCTAACCTCTAGTTATAATAATAACTAAAGATTATATATTTTTTAAGTTATTAATATAAGAGATATTTATAAAGGGTAATACTAAATTAACTAATATATTAATATAAGGGGCTTTAGTCTTAGATATAGAAGTTTTAGTTCTTATATATTTCTAAAGTTAATCTATAGTATAGTTAAAGAAGGAATTATTAAATAAATATTAGTAAAGGGATTAGTTATTAGTATTCTAGTTATTATATTATAACTAGAGGCGGCTATATTAGAATTATATATATTAGTTCTAGATCTATTAATATTAAGAATATTAAGATTAGATATATATTATTTATTAGTTCTAAGATATTTATTATATAGCTTATTCTTAGCCCTAGACTTTACTAAATTACTTATTATTTTTCTTCTTTTTTTAGTATATATTCTTATAGTAGTCTATTTTACTATAATAAAAGTAGATATTAGTAGTCTTATATTCTTTATAGAAGATATATAAAATATATATTATATTTAAAATTATAAAGTTACTAGTATAGATTAAAACTATTATTAGAGAAGAAAATATAGATATAAAGATTAACTAAAGAATATTACTTAGTTAGTTATTATTTAAATAAAAGTTAATATATATACTCTTAATATATATTTCTACTTATTTTCTTTTCTAAATTTATATAAAGAGCTTTATCTATCTCTTATAATCTATATAGTCTAGTTATTTTTCTTAAAGAATAGCTATAGTACCTAGTATAGTAAAGACTTTAGTATATAGAGCTTAAATCTTTTCTATATTAGTTTTTTCTACTTTAGTAGTTTATTTATAGAATTTAGCTTAGAAGTTTAAAAATAATCGACTATCTATAATAACTTTATTAAATATAGTACTTATCTTAATTTATTTATTAGAAGTAATATAGTAGCTATTAAGAATCTTCTATAGATTAATAGTAGTTTACTATTTCTATTTAGTTAGATTACCTACATTAGACTATATAGTTTTAAGTTAATTATAGTAGATATTAAGTATATTACTAGATATAAAACTAAAGATATATTAGATATATTTAAATTTTATATTAAAGATTATTCTATTTATAGTATAGATATTAGAAATCTTATATTTCTAATTTTTATATTTAGTTTAGTATTTACTTATAAACTTATTAGCTCTATTAAATTTATTAGAGTTAATAATAAAATAATAGTAAAAGATATAAATAGAGGTTTAGATATATAAAGTATTAACTTTACTATAAAGCTACTAAGTAACTTAGTATACTTCTTTAAAATCTATAGTAAAAGAGAAAATATAATATTATACTCTTATATCTAAGGTATTTAGTATAGCTTTAATACTATAATAGATTAAAAAAATAGATTTCTTATTTTTTAGTATAATTAATATAATAAGGTTACTTATTATATCTTCTATTTAAATAAAAGAGATTAGTATAGAGATTTAATTAATTATAATAATAAGTTACTTATCTTATTAATATTACTAATTCTTAATAGCTATAGTATTCTTAGAGTTCTTAGTATTCTTAAAGTTCTTAGTATTCTTAGTATTCTAGATATAGTATAGATCTTAGGTCTAGCTTAGTATCTTCTAAATTTAAAGTAATTAATTAAACTATTAAAGAAGCGTCTTATTCTAGTAGTAGGATTAAAAGGAAGAATAGTATAAACTATTATAGTATAGATATACTAGGATTAAGATAGAATATAAGTTATACTATAAAGGACTAATATTAAAATAAGTAGTAACTATATATATCTAATATAATAAGATCTAGTAAAGAGAATATTATAACTATAGATATAATATATATTAGATATAAATAATTATAAATTAGTACTATAATAGTTCTTTTTTATAATTAGAATAATATCTAAATAATTAGCTTCTATATATACCTAAGTAGAGAGATTATTAAAATAGAGATTTTTATAATTTATATAATTATAAAGTTTAAAAGATTTATAAAATCTAATATTCTTAGTAAGTAGATTAAATAATATCTAGTTATACTTAGTATTCGATTAAAAAAGAGATAAATTTTCGTTAAATATTTACTAAGTCTACTAAACTAAGGTATAGCTATAAATAATATAATTAAAATTAAGTAAATATTAAATAATTAAATAATTAATTAATTA
Organism: Darksidea phi; assembly: GCA_030770425.1. Lineage (NCBI taxonomy): Eukaryota > Fungi > Ascomycota > Dothideomycetes > Pleosporales > Lentitheciaceae > Darksidea > Darksidea phi. Next base: position 7,955 of record JASJFT010000413.1, on the reverse strand, counting down.
ACTTATTAGTAGTATCTATTAAATTACTTTATTTATAAGTCTTTTCTCTAATTATATATTACTACTAGGTTTATTATTATTTTTTTAATATATAGGGATATAAAGCTAAAATCTAAAAATTATATAAATAGATATAGCCCTCTATCTAAGTTATATAAAAGTATTAATATATTATTTTATATAATTTATATATTTAATAGTATAAATAGATATAGTAGTTCTTTAGATATATAATTATCGTATACTACTTAGATTATCTCGAAGACTAAATAACGGAACTACTAAGCCTTAATTAAGACTAATAGCTATAGGATATTTCTATAAAATAGCTAGATATCGAATAGTCTATATATAAGAATACTAAGTACTTCCTCTACTTTCTTATATATATCTTTACTTACTAAATATAAGATAACTTTCTATACTATCTTTATAGATTACTACTTTATTTTACTTTAGCCTATAGGTATATTTATATACTATACTATTCTTTATAACCTTAGAGTAGATATCGTTTATATATATAAATATCTAGACTATAAACTTAATAATATTATTAACTATAATTATACCTTTTAGAAGGAAGAATATAGTAAGCTTATAATTATAGAGCTATAGCTTATATATATAGAGGATTAGTTTATATATCTACTAAATATACTATAGATAGTATAGATTTATTAACTTAATATTTACTTAATATATATTAAGGTAGATAAGAATAATAAAAAGAACTTTCTTAAATAGTAGCTATTAAGATTAAGCTAGCTTATTAAGAATCTTAGGGTTCTATAGAAAGATAAAGTAGTAGATTTTCTAAAGAGAGATCTTTAGATAAAGAAAAGTATAAAGTATATAACGAAGATACTTTAAGCTATCTATAAGTTTTAAGATATAAAGAAGATTAAAGAGATAAAGATAAAAGTAATAAAGTAATAAAGTATTATATATTATATATACCTTTATACGAGATCTAGATTAGAACTAATAGAATATTTATTATACTATTAGTTTCTAATAGGTTAAGATTAAGTTAACGAATCCTATTACTAGAATAACTACTTAGGAAAAGATCTAATCTTATTTATAAGTATTAGGTAAAGAACTAAAGATTAACTATAAAGAATTAAGATAGAAAATCTAGGAAATCCTCTACTCTCTTATATCTATTCTACTTTATCTTACTCTATTTACTCTATTTATTAAGATATAGATTAACTAGATTATTATTAGTTATACTCTATTTACTCTATTTACTAAGATATAGATTAACTAGATTATTATTATATAATATTAGATTACTAACTAAGCTCTTATCTTAGCTTTTAACCTTCTTAGAATACCCTATATTCTATAATTTATATAAGATTATAATATTTACTCTCTTCTCTAAAGCTTTATTCTTAAAGTCGTATTTTCTTTCTTATAATTCTATTTAGTAGTAGTCTAACTACTTTAATAATTCTTTCTATACTACGTTATAACTCGCGTATATATATTAGTAATTCTTTTTTTAATCTAGTACTCTAGTTATTTTATCCCTTACTTAGATATAAGAGTAGGTAATATTCTACTCTATAGATATTTAAGTCCTATTTTTTATTTTTCTCTTAGGTCTTAATAATATTTAAAAGTTCTAAGACTTCTATAGCTTATTATCTTCGTCTTATCTATTACGTTCTTTACTCTAGTTATATAATACTACTAGCTTAATTATATCTAAATTATTAATTTATTAGCTATAAATATAAGATATTACTATTCTTAACTTATTATAATAAATATCTCTCTTAGAATATTTCTTATAGTCTAGTAGTAACTAATAAGTCTCTTACTTATATTAAGAAAGAGTACTCTTAACTTCTATCTAAACTAAAGTTTACTAAGAATAAAGAATTAGCTACTTAAGCTTATAAATAGTATATTTATATATAATTAACTTAATATAATACTTATTAATATAAGCTTCTTAACTATAAGCTAGCTTTAATCTTTAAGTTAGAAAAGTTAAAATAGATAGAAGCTACTTAATTTACTTCTTCTAGCTTACTCGTATTACTATAGTAATCTTTATTATATAAGTCTACTAATTTTTCTACTTTTCTAAATAGTTAGGAGTCTCTACCTCTAGATACTTCTAGTAATACTATTTAACTAGGTTCTAGTAATCTTATAGGTTCTTAACTAGTTTTTATATATTTTAACTAGTAAACTATTCTACTTATTTAATTAAATATTTCTACTAACGTTCGAACTTCTATAGTTCTTAAATTTTATACTCCTCGTCTTTAAGTTTGATATTAGTAGCTACTTTAGCGTCTTCTAGTACTAATTCTAGTAATAATATATAGAATATCGGATATATTCTTATATCTTTAGCTAGCTTTAGCCTATAGTTAACTAGTTCTATTTTTTTCTTAATTTTAAATAGTCCGATTTATAAATTATTTAATTTATTATATAGTTATTTAGTTTTTAAATTTTATTATAAAAGGAAAACTTTATCTTCTCTTTTAAGGATTAGTCTCTTAAGTCTTCTTTTATTTACTATTTTAGTTATTATAAGATTCTTATATACTATCTACGTACTAAGTTCTTTATATAGTTCTTATATTAAATAGACTTTCTCTTCTACTCTAGTAGATATACTTTTAATATCCTTTAAATCTTTATAAGTTATTAGCTTATATCTATAGTTCGCGTAATATAGTAAGTATCTAGTTATTATAGACTTCTTACTATTATATACTAATTATACTATTAGTAGTAATTTAATTTAGTTATTCTATAACTTATTAATATAAAACTTTAGATACTTCTTTAAAGTTTAATTTATTTATTCCGTCTAATTATCTATCTATAAATAAAAGCTAGTTAATAGCTTTCTTTTAATTTCTAATTTTATAAGTAATATACTCTAAAATTTTAAAGTAAATAGTTTATTCCTATTTATAAGAATCTATTCTAATAATTTATAATTAGTAATAAGTATCCTCTTAACCTCGTAAGCTATATTTTCTACTATAATTACTTTATTTATTAGAATAAAGTATACTATCTTAGTTAGTTAGTCTATAATTATTATAATTATATTATATAATCTTTCTAATTCTAGTTTTATTAATAGTAGTAGTTTTACTATAAAGTCTATTATAATATAAGTCTATAGTCGTATAGATAATACTAGTAGTTAGAGTAATCTATAGGGCTTATATTTCTTAGATTTATTCTTAGAATATTCTAAATAGTTATCTATTACTTTTTAAACTTTCTCTCTTATATTAGTAAGTAGGTATTCTCTATCTATATATCTAACTATTTCGTTAATTTCTAAATATCCTAGTATTTTACTCTTATAGATTTCCTATATTAGGTTTTCTCTAAGACTTAGTAGTATATAAGGTCTTATTTCTAAGTCGTTTATTAAAATAGAGTATTCTTTCTTATTAAAGTATATATTATCTTCTTCTAATATTTTATTAATATTCCTAATAGTTTCTTAGGTCTTATTTTTCTATTTTTTCTTAATATTTATTACTACTATAATCTTAGCTAGCCTTATATAGTTATATATAAGAGTTCTATTAGATTTTCTTTATAGAACTAGTTTATATACGACGAGTTTATCGATATCTTAAAGGTCTAATCTTCTACTAAGAGTATCTATTACTCTATTTAGTATTTTTAATTAGTAGCTTATCTTAAAGTTATAATCTACTAGTAATTCTAACTATTAAAATTATTATTAATTAAGTTTCTTTATAGTTATAAAACTTATAAGATTTTAATAGTCTATAATAATCTTAATCTTATACTTAGCTCTTATAAGCTATAGTCTCTATTATTCGAATACTAATATAATAGTACTAAGTTTCTTATTATAAATATTATAATTTACTTCTTCTTTACTAAACTTATATAAATAGTAGAATATTAATCTTTATTTCCTATCTTTCCCTTACTAGATAAGTATTACTTCTAGTATATAGTCTAATACGTTCGTTTCTACTCTAAGAGATTTTATTAGATTATATATTTATAATATAGGTATTAATATAAATAGGTTCTTAAGCTTATTAAAAGCTTCTTATTATTTTTAATTTTATTAAAATCTTTTTTTCTTCTTAATTACCTCTATAAGTAGAGATATAGTCTTTAAGTAATTCTTAATAAACTTTTAATAAAAGTTAGTAAATTCTAAAAAGGATTATATATTCTTAACTAATATTAGGATTAACTATTCTTTTATAGTTTATACTTTCTTAAGGTCTATAAATACTCCTTTTTATAAAATAATAAAACCTAGGTATTCGATCTTTATTCTATAGAATTCGTATTTATCTAGATAAAGTAGTAACTTATTATACTATAGCTTTTATAGTACTTTCTTTATATATTCTTTATATTCTTTTAGTATCCCTTTACTATATATAAGAACGTCGTCTAGATATACTATATAAAATATATCTAAGTATTTATTTAATATTCTATTAATAATTAACTAAAATATTATTAGTATATTTATTAATCTAAATAGTATAACTTTATACTCGTAAAGTCTATATTAGGTTTTAAATATTATATACTTCTTATATCTTTTTACTATCTAAATCCTATAAAATTCTTCTTAGATATTAAATTTTATAATCTACTTAACTTCTTAGAACTAGTCTATAAGTTCTCTAATTAGTAGTAATAGGTATTAATTCTTCTTTATAATATTATTTAAATATCTATAGTCTATATAAAGTTATAACTTTCTATTCTTCTTTAAAATAAATAGAACTAGTAATATTATAAAGCTTTAACTTTCTCTAATATATTCTCTTTCTAAGTTCTTTACTAAGTACTCTTTTAATTCTTTTTATTAATCTATTATTAATAAGTATATAGGTCTAGACTTAAGCCTTATACTCTATTCTAGATATATCTTATAATTCTATTTTTAGTACTTTAATAAATTAGTTTCTAGATATTCTTTAAATAGCTCTTAGAACTTCTTATAATCTCGAGGTATTATTAGCTATAATCCTTTCTACGCGGTTATAACTCTCTATACTATAATAATATTAATTTTTTATAAGTTCTTTTTATAGATTCTTATAATTTTATAAGATAAGATTAAGTCTATTCTTCCTTTTTAGAGTATATACTAGATCTTATAGCTAGATCTTTCTAGTCTTCTAATTTCTATAACTTAAGCTATCTACTTATAGCCTAGTACTTTATATAACTTCTAATCTATTTATAGATTATATATTATTAGTTAGTTATAACTAATAATTATATTAATATCTCTAATTTTTATAATATTAAATTTATAATAATCTTTAATATTTTTTATCTTTAAGATTACTTTTTATATTTTAAGGTAAATTATACCTCCTTTATATTCTATAGATAATCTATCTCTAAGATTTACTTATATAGATTTTTTTTTAATCTAATAAGAAATTCTATATTCCTTTACTAATTTTAATAATAGGAGTATAAACTCTACTTTATTATTTATAATAACTTAGACCTTTTATTTATAAATTTATATATCTACCTTTAATCTAACTAGTTATTAGATATCCTCTTATATAATTTATAAAGTTATTTTTTAGATACTTTTATTAGTATAACTCTAGTATAGCTAATAATAATCTAGTTTTTTAGTTTATTATTATAAAGGTTCTATTTCTTAGGGGTATCCTTTAGCTTCTAAGTATTTTATTAAAGAGGTAACTTACCTAACTACTCTAACTTTAGATTCTCTTCTTTTCTAATCTTATAAAATATTTTCTAGTTTAGTACCTATTATAGTTCTACTTTTAGGTCTCTATTTAGTAACGATATATTCTAGTTAATAGGCTTCGCGTTTATCTTATTATTCTAGGTATTATAGTATCTCTATTATATATCTAGGGCCCTTAGCTATCTATTAATCTCTAGGTTCTTAGAACTATTCTTATTCTATATTAGATAACTATATTACTTATACTATTCTATAAGATATTCCTTTCTCTTAAGATTCTAGTAGAAGATATTCTCTTTCCTTCTAGTTATAAGTTCTCTTTACGCTAGATATAGAATATATACCCTTTTATAATATATTTAGTATAAGACTTTATAATTAGATTCCTTATATATAATTCTATAGTTAATATTCTACTTATAGTCCTTAATATCTACCCTAGTTAGTCTACGTAGCTATCGCCCTATAGTATACTTTATTAGAAAGTACTTTTTATATTTATTATTATAGTAGCTATTCTATTCTAGTTATTCTTAGTCCTTATATTCTTTAGTCTAATTATTATAATCGTAGAGATAGTATTCTATTATTAGGTATTCCTTATTCTAAAGGTATATATATAGGTAGTCCCTAGGAAGTATTATAACTTTTTCTTTCTATTATATATAATATTTATATTCCCCTATATATTATATAAATAATAGGTTCTTATAATCTAAGCTATCTTAATTCTATATTATCTTATAGCCTTCTAGCCCTTAGAGTTTTAAGGTCTAGTCTATTACCTATTAGTCTTAATTTCTAGTAACGTATACTAGCTCTACTTCTCTAGTATAGTATTTTATAATATATTAGCTAGTTCTATATATCTAATATTTATTATATACTAGTTATTAGAAAATATCTTTTATAGTTACTTCTTTTAGCTCTAAGAATATTAATTCTCTTATTTTAAGCTTTAGGTCTTCTTATTATTAAGAAACTTTCTTAACCTTATTCTATCTACTAACGTCGTATTATATCTTAGATATTAAGTTAGACTTAATTTCTTTTTTCTTATTATATCTAATTATATTTATATATTTAGTATTATTTTAGCTCTTTATACTTTTCTTTTTATTATTATATTCTTAAGTAAAATATCCCTATATACTATAATATAAATACGTTTTTTCGTCTTAATATTATTTTATCTTATTTACTAGAACTTTTTATAGCCTTCTATCTTATTTATATTTTCTATTCTTTAGATATTTCTTTTTTTAGACTATACTAATATTTATTTTATCGTAACTCTTATAAAACCTATACTTTTAAGCTATCTACTTCTTTCTATAAACTTTTACTAGTTCTATAGTATCTTATTTCTTAAGTACTTACTCGTATAGTCGATTATTAATACGAATTACTATCTTAATTAATTCTACTAGATTATCTAATTTTTTAAATTAGATTAACTTATTCTTAATTAGCTCTTTAAGTCTATTATAATATATAACTATAAGAGATATATTATTCTATTTAATCTTATATTATAGTTATTTAAATTTAGTAGTATATATACTTACTAATTTAGTCTACCTTAGCCTTTAGATCTAGTATTTAGTCTACTAGATTTTATTAATATCTTTAAAGATTATACGTATTTATTCCTTAAATAAATTCTAATTTTTAAATACTACTTTTATTTCGTTATATTACTTTAATAAGGAATCTTTATTAGTTATATAATTATTAATTAGAAGCTATATTTATATAGTTACTTTATCTATTATATATATATCTATAGTAAGGATCTTATCCTAGTTACTAGTAAACGTAGTAGAGTTAAACTAGTAGTATAGGTCTAATTATATAAGAAATAGTCTTAAGCCTTCCTTTCTACTATTTTATTTTTCTAGTATTAGGATTTTTAACTTTATCCTAAGTCCTATTCGTACCTATTATAGTAATCCTTATAATAATATTATAGTTTATTATAACTTAACTATTTAAGCTACTTATTACTAAATTAGAACTACTAAGTTTATTACTAAAGTCTTAGTTATACTTTCTTTAAAGGTATTACGTAAGCTAGATAGAGTTACTATATTAATATAATCTTAGTTTAGAATAGTTAATATATTATATATTATATATACCTTTATATAGAATCTAGATTAGAACTAATAGAATATTTATTATACTATTAGTTTCTAATAGATTAAGATTAAGT
>JASJFT010000412.1:0-18566 GCA_030770425.1 Darksidea phi | reverse complement strand
AGCATGGAGCGCGCATGCCACGGGCATGGACCACCTGCTAGCCGCGCTAACTCGTAGCGAACCTTTTGCCGATATAGTTAAATAGAAATACTACTCTATTATCTAGTAGCTAGTATCCGATCTAAAAGGTTAAGAAAGTATAGTTTACTAATTTTATAACGACTATCTAGATAAACCTACCCTAAGATAGATTTAAAGAATATTAATATTAGTAAATTTTCTTTTTATAGAGTTATCTAAGATATATAGCTATTTAGAGGGGGGGTACTATTATAGTACTAATCTATAACTATTTATATCTATTATATACTATACCTATAACTATAATACTCCTTTTACTAGACCTTACTATATTAGATATATATAGCCTCTACTTACTCTAATATTAGTCCTTTATAGTATAACTTATATTCTACCTTAACCCTAGTATATTAATACTATAATAATACTAGTACCTCTATCCTCTCTTTATTCTTCTCTTTTTTCTCTTCCTCTCCTATATCTTCTTTTACCTCCTTAGTACTCTTCTTCTCTTTATCCTTTTCTACTACTTTAGTACTTTCTTCTTCCGATAAAGAGTTAATAGTATTAGTTCTAGTAGAAACTAATATATTCTTAACCTCTACTTTATTAATACTATAGTTATAGTTATCTAAGTTATCTAAATTAGTATTATTACTACTTTCTATATCTTTATTAGACCTCTTCTAATTCTTTAGTAGTTAAAGTTCTAAGTATTAATAGAATAGGGAATATACTATCTTAGAAGATATACTCCTTATACTTTTTCTAATAAATTATCGTCTACTTTATAGTTAACTATTAGAGCTAGATCTAATCTAAGAAAAAAAATAGTCTTCTATCTATCTAGCGTAGTAATTTTATAATAATAATAATCTATTAGAATAAATTTTATCTCTAGATATATAGCTATATACTAGAGAGTACCTAGTATTAATAATCTTTAAATATTCCTTATAATCTTAAAATAAGTAGATATAATAATAATATTAATTATTATTAAAATATTATAGGCTATTCCTATATACTTATCTATTAATCTATTAGTAATAACTATTTTAGTATACTCTTTAAGTAGAAGATAATCTTAATCTTTATTCTAAATATAGATATTTAATATTTATATAGTAGAGAGACGTATTATATTTAACTTTATACTACTATTAAGAATTACTTTATAGAGGTTATCTATAATAGTAATCTAATAGATAGGAATCTTTAATTTTATAGTCGTTACTTTAAGCTAGTCTTTAAGATACTTATATTTATCTATTATAATATAATTTAACTTATTATTATATCTATCTCTAGTTTTTTAGATATTATAGTATTAAGCCGCTTATACTTCGAGTATCTCTCTAATTTATTAAGTTAAATATAGGTTTAAAGCTTAAAGCTTTATTAGTATAAATAGATCTAAGTCTATTATTATTTCTCTTCTATCTATAATATATACCTCTTCTAACCTATTACTAAGACTTTAACTTCTTACTTACTTAGTAGTATTAAGAAGCTTCGATATAGTATTAATAACCTAGTCTTAAGATAATAGTATAGCTATAGTTAACCTATAGACTTTCTATTAAAGGGTAGTAGCTAGGATTAAACTTATTATTAGTTATTAAACTATATATATTAACTCTTTATTAGTAGATATCTATATAATTACTACCTTTAATAACTTTCTTTTAATAACTAGTTAAGATTTCTAGCTTACCTAAATAGTCTACGAACTTAAGACTTCTAATATTATCCTTTAATCTAGAGGTTACCCTATTATATCTATTATAACTTCTTTATTTAGATTAAGTATAGGAATAAAGCTATAGAACTCTCTAATTACTTATTAATACTATTTTATCTTATCGACTTCCTCTACTAGAAGATTAATAGATCCAATATTCTTAATTTTTACCTTCGGCTTTAGCTTTATAATACGATTATCTAATACTTTATTAGCTATTATAAGAGGACGATTTTTACCTTTTATCTTAATACTATTTACTTTTATTAACGATACTTTAGTACTCTTAATTACTAGTTACTTCTATAGTATATAATAGAAAGCTATAGCCTTCTCTAAACTCTTCTTTTTATATTATAAATTATATACGAACTATAGAATAATAGCTAATAGAGATACTTAAGATAGAGTTTATTACTAGTTTTAATAAGAAGTATAATATAGACCTCGTAACTAAAGAATAAAAAGTTATATAATAGATTTATAAATTTATAGATTTTAGTAAATATAGATCTTATAGATTTATAAATCTATAGATTAGTAAATCTATAGAGATATAGAGTTATAGATTCTATAAATCTTCTAAATAGTCTTTCTCTCTTTATAGTTAATTTAAATCTAGATTAATCCTTACCTATTAATATAATTAAACTATTACTTCTTTATTTTAACTTCTTCTTTTTTATCTTAAATATAAATCCTAAACGAGGCTAAATAATCTATTAGATCTAGATTCTATTTAATATCTTAACTATCCGATAGGTAGAAATAGCTAACTATAATAGTAGGAGAAGGGACTAATTCTAATATTACTATATATCCGGTACCTCTATAAGAATCTATAGAAGTTAAAAGCTATTAAGAATTTAGCTCCCTAAAAGATAGTATAACTATAGAAAATTTTAAAAAAGTTATTAAAAATTAGTATACGTTTAAAAAGAGAGAAGATATACTAGAAGTCTAACTTATAGAATTAATTATTTAACTTTAAAGATATATAAGTAAACTATTAAAGCTTAAAGAATTAAAAAAGTTTAATAGAATAAGATTAAAACTTAAAGGATTTCTAGCTAATATAATAATCTATCTTAACCTTAATAAAATAAAACTACCTACTAAGAGTAATAAAGTATTATTTATAGCTATCTAGTTTATAGAGAAGGTTATTATCTAGTTTAAAACGTATTTAAACGAATAACTATAACTATTAAAGGTTTAGTAAAGTAATAAAATAAAAGCTATCTTCTTAAGTTATAAGTATTTTAAGAATAAATTATATATTATCTTTAAAAATATTAATTTAAAAAGGTTAGTAGAATAAAAAATTATATATCTTAGGTAGATAAAATCTACTATAACTTATACGTCTAAGTTTAAATAATTTACTATAAAGATCTAATAAAAAGAGATAGCCCTTATATTATAATAGTATAAAGGACTAAAAGATTATATCTATTATAAAATAATTTAAATAGAACGACCCTAGACTATAAGAGGACTAATTAAATAAGTTATTAAGATCGACGATAATCTTTATCTCTAAAACCTAAAGAGAAAAGAGAAGATCGAATTTTATAAAAAGAAGAAGGAAGAAAAATATTATAAACTAGAGGTAATAGTTTTAAGAACTAGTTTAGAACCTAAGAAAAAAAAATAGAACTCTAAGAAATAAGAGCTCTATAAAAAGTAAGTATACTTTAAATATAAAAAGTAGAAATACCTAGTAAAAGACTATAGATTAAGTTTAAAAAAAGAGAAACTCTAATATACTTAGTAAAGTAAAAGAAATAGAGTAGCTACGATATAAGAATATAATACTATATATTAGATAACTTATATATATAATTAGTATAAGATATACTATAAAGTTAAGTTAAATACTAGCTATTAATTATAGAAATAGTAGGTAACTATAACTTAAAAGTCTTAAAGAAGAGTTTCGTTCTTACTAGAAGTATAAGAAGAAGTACTTAAAAAAGACTTATCTATAAAAAAGAAAGATTTTAATAATACCCTAAATATATTATTATAAATAGTTAATAATAATAAAAAGTCTTTAGAACTAGAAGATAAAAATCTAGTTATAATATATAAGAATACTAGATATCTATAAATAATTTAACTCTTAAAGAAAGAAATAGAACTAGTATTAGAACTTAATATAACTTATACTTAAGTCTTAAAATTTATAGAGAAAACTATAATATCTATAATAATATAAGAGATCTATAAAAAATAGTTTAGATCTTATTTAATATATTAACTATTTAAAGATTTTAAATAATAGATTAAATAAAACTTTATTATAATAGATCTTATACCTAACGAAGAGATATAGAAAGAAATATAATATATTATAAAAATAGTTAATAAAGAATAACTATAGTATATAGTAATTAAGTAATAGATTTCTATAAGAATAATCTTTATAAAATATAATAATTAGAGATATAAGATTAATCTAAAGAATAATCTATAATATAAAATAAGATATTTAGTATACTTTAAAATTATATAAATCTTATATATATAAAGAGAATATAGACTCTATAAGAAAGTAAAATAAAAAAATAACTACTATCTAGTAAAAGACTATAATAAAAGGATTATCTAAGTAGTTATACTAGAAGTAGTATATAGATAATAATAATCTAAGAATTAGTAATAGAAGGAATATATAAGAATTATACTAGAACTACTCCTACTATTAAACTACGTCCTAGAAAGATTATAATATAAATATCTAGAAAATAAATATCTAAAGTATATTTAGATAAAGATTAATATAAAATATTAGTTAAAAAAGATAAGGATTTAAGAAACTAGAGGATAGAATTATATTTATATCTAAGAAACCTACTAAAGAAGAATAATTATTACTTTAATTAATAGTAGAGCTATATAAAACTTTATTAATAAAGACTTCGTCTAATAAAGAAAGATTTCTTAATAGAAGAAACGATACCTAAGTATTATATATACTATTAAAGGAGAACCCTTTAATAAACCTATAATATATAAGACTAAAGGTAAACTTTATCTATATAAATAGAAAAAAGAGAATAAGATACTTAATATTATTAAGATATTAGAAGACTAAGATATAATCTTAGGGATACTATAGCTATAAAAAGCTAACCCCTATATTAAGTAAATAAACTAGTAAGTAATATTTCTATAAAAGGTTAATATAACTAAAATAGAGGATTATAGTATTCTAGAATAATATAAGAAGTAGAAAGTATTATTTAAAGAACTAAAGGAGAGTTTATTTAAATATTAACTATAGAATTATACGATCCTACTATAAGAAGAAAAAACTCTAGGATTTAAACTAATCTATAAGTTAATTAAAGAAGAAGAAAAAATTATAATAAAATATCTTAAAGATAATCTTATAAAAAGGTATATTTAATATTTAAATTTATCTATAGGATATCTAGTTCTCTTCGTATCTAAGAAGAGTACTATAGAATTATAATTATATATTAATTACTAAGTACTTAATAATATTATAATTAAAAATTAGTATTTTCTATCTTTAATATCTAAGATATAAGATTAATTAAAGAAAGCTAAATAGTTTATATAACTAGATATCTAAAATATATACTATTAAATTAGAATTAAAAAAGATAAAGAATAAAAAATAGCTTTTAAAACTAAAAAAAAACTATATAAGTACTAAGTAATATCTTTTAAACTTACTAATATACCCGTAATATTCTAGAAACGAATTAATAATATTTTATAAAACTATTTCGATTAGTTTATAATAGTATACCTCGATAATATTCTAATCTATTTTAAAATAAAAAAGGAATATAAAAAATATATAAAGAAGATTTTATAGATACTTAAAAAAGTAAAATTATATTTTTATTTATAAAAATATAAATTTTATATATAAAAAATAAAGTTTCTAGGATTTATTATTAGATTAGAAGAAATTAAAGTAGACTTATAATAAATTAAAAAGATTAAAGAATAGTCTATACCTAAAAATTTTAAGGAATTATAGTTATTTCTAGAATTCTATAACTTTTACTAAAAACTAATATTATAATAGAGTATAATAACGGTACTACTTATATAACTTATAAGGAAAGATTAACCCTTTAAATAAAAGAAGAAATACTAATAAGCTTTTAAAAAAATTAAATAATAATTTATTAAGAAATCTATAATTAAGATATATAACCCTAAAGAACTATTAATTATTAAAATAGATATATTAGACTATATAATAGGAGTAGTACTATTATAGAAAGATAATAAAGATAATTTAAGACTAGTATACTACTTCTTATAGAAGATATTATTAGTCGAACTTAACTATAATATCTATAATAAAGAATTACTAGTAATTATAAAAGTTTTAAAGAAATAAAGATCTAATCTATAAGAATCTAAATATTCTATTATAATCTATATAGATTATAAGAATCTAATAGAATTCTTAATAAATAAACCTCTAATTAGAAGATAGATATAATAGGTATAAATCCTTATAATCTATAATATTAAGATCGTATATACTAAAGAATTAGAAAATAAATAAGTAGATATACTTAGTAGAAGACCTAATTACTAGGGAATAAAAAAGTTTAATATAGTAATTCTTAAGCTATAACTAGATAGAATAATTACTTATAACTATTCTAAGCTAGTAAAAATATAAGAAATAGTACTTAAATTAAAAAAAGATAAATAGATCTAATAGATCTATATAACTACTATAGAAGTAATAAATAAATAAAATAAAATTTAAAAAATAATTTAAGAAAAGAATAAAATTATTTATATATTCTAAAAGACCTATATACCTAAGGTAATACGAAAAGAATTTATTAGATAATATTATAAAGTACTAGTATATAGATACTAGGAAGTAGAAAAGATTCTTAAATAATTAATAAGGATATATTATTTTCTATATATAAGATAACTAGTTATCTAAGTTCTTATAGAATATATAAACTATTACTATAATAAATATACTAGATATATATTCTATAGAATACTATAACTAATAGAAAATATAGAAGAACTATAAAAGATTATTACTATAGACTTTATTATATAGTTATTATACTCTAGAGAACTAATAATAGAAGTATCCTATAATACTATATTAATAGTAATAGATAAGTTTATAAAGTATACTTACTTTATTCTATATATAGATAAAGAAAATATAATAAAATAACTTATCTATACTCTACTAAGATATATATTTAGTAAATATAAAATACTAGATAAGATTATTTTAAATAAAGATATTAAGTTTATAGTAAAGTTTTAATAGACTTTTATAACTAAACTAAAAATTAAGTATAATATATTAACTACGTACTATCTATAAATAGACGGACTAATAGAATAAATAAACTAAATAGTAGAATAATATCTTAGATACTATTTAAACTATTATTAAAATAATTAGATTATATTTTTATCTATAGTATAATTTATATATAATAGTTTATAATATAATATAATAAAGATAATATCTTTCTTTATAAACTATAGAATTAAACTAGAAATATATAAGAAATCTAGATAACTTTAATCTTATAGCTAGAATAGAGAAGAAATAGTAAAAATTATTTTATAAATATATTAATAGTTTAAAGAAGATATAGAATTTTTTTAAAATAGAATAAGTAAATATTATAATAAGAAATAAAAAGAAGTACCTACTTTTAAAGAGGGAGAAAAGATATAGTTACTATAAAAAAATATTAAGAATAAGTAATCTAATAGTAAACTAGACTATACTAAGATTAGACTCTATAAGATTAAGAAATAAGTCTTATTTATAAACTACTAACTAAGACTATCTTTATAAATAAAAATCTATTCTATATTCTATATTAGCTTACTAAAAAAAGTATTATAAGATACTAGACTAGTAGTATATAAAGTAGATATATATAAAAAAAATAATAAAGAATAAGAAGTAGAAGAGATTCTAGATAATAATATTAGAAATAAAAAAAACTACTATCTAATTAAATAGTAAGAGATAGACGAAAAAGAAAATTTATAAAAATAAATCTAAAAATCTAAAGATAATCTTAATTATTTTAAGAAGCTTATAAAGTACTAAAACTATAATTTTAAAGAAAATTTAGAGATAAGATAAGTTTATTTTATAATAAGTTAAGAAGACTAGTATTACTTATAGTATAATATAAGGTATTTAGTAGACTAAAAAGAGTAATATTATTTATAATACTATAAGTAATATCTAAAGCGATTAGAGAGACCTCTAGATTCTTCTATTACCCTAGCTACTAGAGCTCTATCTTCTTAGTATTAAATTTAGTCTTAAGAGTATAAGACTATCTAGCTACCTTCTTATTAAGAAATTCTTTTTATTTCTTTAAATATTAAACTTTTATCTATATATTAAATAACTCTTAATTAAACTTAATTATATAATAAAATAGTTTCTTATAATATTCTTTAATTATTTATAGCTAAGCTTAAAGTTTCTCTTATAAATAGTTAATAGATTACTCTAATATATATAAGTCTATATATATAAGTTATAGTAAAAAATAAATACTTAGCTATAAAAATTCTAAATAATTAATATAAATTTTATATATTTATATAAATATAGACCTTATAATATTTACTTTTATTAGAAGAAATAATATAGAATACTTCTAGTCTACTATATTAAGAGTAAGGAAATATTTTAAAATTATTATAACTAATATAGTTAATAAGTATAAGACGTTCTTTAGTTTTATAAGAAATTATAAAAAAAGAAGATATAACTTAGAAAGATTTTAAGCTAATACTAATATAGCTAAATACTAAATCCGGAATAACCTCCGAATTAAAGATTTAAAGAGAGAAAATAGTATTATAAATTATATATAAACTATAAAATAATAGTTAATAAAGATATCTAAGATAGAGTCTATTATTAGTTTTAATAAGAAGTACGATATAGACCTTATAATTAAAGAATAAAGAGTTATATAATAGATCTATAGATTTATAGACCTTAATAAATATAGATTTATAGACCTTAATAAATATAGATTTTATAGATTTATAAATCTATAAATTAGTAAATTTATAAAGGTATAAAGTTATAAATTCTATAGATCTAAGAAAACTAAATTAATATATAATAACTATAAATCTTCTAGATAGTCTTTCTCTTTTTATAGTTAATTTAAATCTAGATTAATTCTTACCTATTAATATAATTAAATTATTATCTTTTTATTCTAACTTCTTCTTTTCTATCTTAAGTATAAACCCTAGATAAGACTAAATAACCTATTAGACCTAGACTCTATTTAATATTTTAAGGACTAACGACCTATTATTAGTAGTATTATTTACTATTTCGATAGTATTCGCGTTACTACTAGTTACTAGGTAGTTCTTCTTTCTATTAAGCCCTTTTATATTAATAAATAATTTTACTAACTCTATATCGATTACTCTATAGTACTTCGTTATTTAAGAAATAAGATACTTTTATATATTATTAAGAATAATATAGGGTCTTTAGCTATAAAGCTTTTCTTTATAAAGATAAAATAGACCGTAGTATTATTCGAACTAGCTAGTCTTCTTATTCTTCTTCTTATAATACTAGCTATTATTAAGAAGTTTCCTCTATAGAAGGTATTCTTAGATTTAATAGTTTATTAAGTTATAAATAATATACTCTACCTTTTAAAACTTCTAATTATTAATTATTTATATATTTATCTTTAGGTTTTATATCTAATTATAGAAGCTTATATATAATCTATCGTTATACTTAAGATAAAGAGTAGATTTAACTAGTTTATAGAAAGTATAGTATTAATTATTCTCTTATATAAATATTAATTAGGTTATAAAGATACTCTATTATTAGATATTAAACTACTATTAGGTTAAAACTAATTCTTTTATACTATTAATAAGCTACTTAATCTAAGAATTAGATAGTAGTTAAGTAATTACTATTAATCTTCTTAATAGTACTACGGACTTTTATTACTAAGAATATATAAACTTAGCTAGGTAGAGAAGCTACTACTTAGTATAAGCTTTAATCTTTCTACGCGCTAGCTAGCTAGTTACTAAACTAGTATCTAGACTTAATATAAGTATAGCTTCTTTCTATTTATATAATAATTAAAGGTACTAGTATATCTTCTTTAACTTAAAGAAATATATATTTTTATTAACTAGTTAGTACTTCTTATCTATACTAAATATAATTATTATCTAGTTATTATACTTTAACCCTTTAAAGAATAGCTATCTAAGCTTAATCTTTATAATCTATAATTAGTTTAATACTCTACTATTATATATTAAGAACTAGTAATAGTATTCGTTAAGTAGAAGGGGTAACTAATAGATTTTTATTAGTTATAATTTAAAAAAGGTATAGATAGTCTTCTACTACTTAATATCTTTACTAATATATTTCTTTTAGAGTATTAATTTAAATATAGTCTAAATTTATATTAAAGATATATAATAATATATCTTAATAATATATACTCTTCGAAATAAATTATAAAAATAAAGAAGGAACTTCTTCTTATTCTACTTATTTTATTCTACTCTATCTATACTAAACTTATAGTCTTCTAGAAACTATATAATATCTATACTAGTAAATAATAGTATATTAGAATCGTATAATAAAAATAGAAAATAAATATTTATTTTTTTACTAATTAATTACTAGGGTTAGTCTATAATTAGAATAGTAGCTATCCTAAGAATTAGTAGATTAAATACTAGTACTAATAACTTCTTAGGCTTCTTCTTTTAAAGTTCTAAATAGTAAAGTTTATAGTCTATTATATTATCTTTATTATTATCTAACTTATTCTTACTCTTAGAGCTATTATTTAAGCTAACTTTATTAACTCTAGTATAGGACTAATAACTCTTTTAAATACCCTTCTTTCCTAACTCTTTCTAAATTAATTAGATTAAATATCTTTCCTTCTAATTATACTTTACCTTCTTTTTCTTCTTCTTACTTTTTTCTTTTTTAGACTAGTCTTACTCTAAGGTACTAGTAGGTATATTAATAAATAATAAGTCTTTAACTTTAGAAATCTTTTCTTTTTCTTTATTAAATAAGTTTTCTTCTTATCTAAGAGGTAGTTAGTTACTTAACTAAGGGTATTTAAAGGATAATTATTTAAAGCTAGCTAGTACTATCTTAAATATTAACTAATAAAGTTTTAATTAAGTATAGTAATAATAATAAAAGGGTATATCTAGTATTCTTAATTTTTTAAAAGATATTATTCTTATATACCTTCTTTACCTCTATAAGCTAGTCGGTATTATTATTTCGTCTAAATCTACTAATACTAGTATTAGTCTTCTAATCTAATAACTACGCTATAGTACTAGTAGTTCGTATTATTATATTCTTTTTCTCTTTTTACTAATAGATAAGGTCTAATAGAGAGTTATACTATTCTTCTTAATCTTATACTAAGATTTCTAAATATTCTAGCTATATACTTCTCTTTTAGGAATCCCCTATAATTTCTTTTACTAGAATTTCTAAAATATTCCGACTAAGTATCTCTCTTTTAAGAATCTTCTATTATTATCTAATATTAGTTTATAATACTATTATTCCTTATTTTAATTACTTTATCTAATATATTATTATATTATCCTAAGTCTATATATATCTATTTATAGTATCTAGTATTTATTATATCTAGATATTATCGATTAAGCCTTAAGGTTATAGTAAAACTTCTAATTCTACTATCTTTTTATCTAACTCTTCTCTCTACTCTAGTCTAATAGACCGTCGGAAGTCTTATAGACGTTATTAATAACTATAGTATATAGATATATTAGAGATAGAATAGTAGAGCTTATAACTTATAGTTAGAAAAATAGAAGAGAAGGGTTAATAGAATAGACGGCTATAATTAGTTAAATTAAACTATTTTCTCTATTTACTATATAATAGAATATATAACGAACTCTAACTAAAGATACTTCTAGATAATTACTCTTCGGAGCTTAGTCTAACGTTTCGTCGCTTACCTAAGCCTTTAATACTTAATTAGAAGACTCTCTTTACTACTATACTATATTATATTTATAAATATTAATTTAAAGACTAGTATTAATTAATCTCTAAACTACTTCTTAGATATACTTTTAATATTCTTTTCTATTTTCTAAGTAGACTAAGATATTATTAAGATATATAATATAGATATAGTCTAATAGATTATAAAGAATATAATTAATATAGTTCTAAAAGAATACTAGTATATTATAAAGACTAAAGGGTATAACTAAGATTTTTATTAAATAGGGTCTAGGTCTAATAGATTATTTAGCCTCGTTTAGGGTTTATACTTAAGATAGAAAAGAAGAAGTAAAAATAAGTAGATAATAGTTTAATTATATTAATAGATAAGGATTAATCTAGATTCGAATTAACTATATAGAAAGAAGACTATCTAGAAGATTCGTAATTATTATATATTAATTTAGTTTTCTTAGATCTATAGAATCTATAGTTCTATATTTTTATAAATCTATTAATCTATAAATCTATAAATTTATAGAATTTATATTTACTAAGGTTTATAAATTTATAGATCTATTATATAACTTTCTATTCTCTAATTATAAGGTCTATATTATATTTCTTATTAGAATCTATAATAGATTTTATCTTAGATATCTCTATTAGTTATTATTCTATAGTTTATATATAATTTATAATACTATCTTTTCTCTTTAAATCTTTAACTTAGAGGTTATTCTAGATTTAGAATTTAATTATATTAGTATTAGCTTAGAATCTTTTTAAGTTATACCTTTCTTTCTTTATAATTTCTTATAAAACTAAAGAATATCTTATACTTATTAACTATATTAGTTATAATAGTTCTAAAATATTTTCTTATTCTTAGTATAGTAGGCTAGAGGTATTCTATATTATTTTTTCTAATAAAAATAAGTACTATAAGGCTTATATTTACGTAAATATACGAAATTTTTATTAGTTATTTAGAATTTTTATAGCTAAGTATCTATTTTTAATTATAACTTATATATATAAACTTATATATATTAGAATAATCTATTAACTATTTATAAGAGAAACTTTAAACTTAATTATAGATAGTTAAAGAGTATTATAAGAAACTACTTCGTTATATAACTAAGTTTAATTAAGAGTTATCTAATATATAGATAAAAGTTTAAGATTTAAAGAAATAGAAAGAGTTTTTTAATAAAAAAGTAGCTAGGTAATCTTATACTCTTAAGGCCGAACTTAATACTAAGAAGGTAGAGCTTCGTTAACTAGAGTAGTAGAAGAATCTAGAGGTTTCTTTAACTACTCTAGATATCGTTTATAATATTATAAATAATATTATTTCTTCTAGTTTATTAAATATCTTATATCTTTTTATAGATAGTATTAATTTTCTTAACTTATTATAAAATAAACTTATCTTATCTCTAGATTTTCTTTAGAATTATAGTTTTAGTATTTTATAAGTTTCTTAAAATAATTAAGATTATCTTTAGATTTTTAGATTTATTTCTATAGTTTTCTATTTTTATTTATTCCCTACTATTAGATTAAATAGTAGTTTTTTCTATTTCTAATATCTTTATTTAGAATTTCTTTTACTTTTTATTTTTTAAGATTCTCTCTATATATATCTACTTTATATACTACTAGTTAGATATCTTATAATATCTTTTCTAGTAAGCTAATATAGAATATAGAATAGATTTTTATTTATAAAGATAGTCTTAGTTAATAGTTTATAAATAAGACTTATTTTTTAATTTTATAAAGATCGATCTTAGTATAATCTAGTTTACTATTAGATTACTTACTCTTAATATTTTTTCTTAATAACTATACCTTTTCTCCCTCTTTAAAAGTAGGTACTTCTTTTTACTTCTTATTATAGTACTTACTTATTCTATTTTAAAGAAATTCTACGTCCTTCTTAAGTTATTAGTATATTTATAGAATAATTTTTACTATTTCTTCTCTATTCTAGCTATAGAATTAAAGTTACCTAGATTTCTTATATATTTTTAGTTTAATTCTATAATTTATAAAGAAGAGTATTATCTTTATTATATTATATTATAAACTATTATATATAAATTATATTATAAATAAAAGTATAATCTAATTATTCTAATAATAGTTTAGATAGTATCTAAGATATTATTCTACTATTTAATTTATCTATTCTATTAATCTATCTATTTATAGGTAGTACGTAGTTAATATACTATACTTAGTTTCTAGTTTAGCTATAAGAGTTTACTAAAACTTTATTATAAACTTAATATTTCTATTTAAGATTATTTTATCTAGTATTCTATATTTACTAAATACGTATCTTAGTAGAGTATAGACTAATTATTTTATAGTATTTTTCTTATCTATATATAAGATAAAGTATATATATTTAATAAACTTATTTACTACTACTAGTATAGTATTATAGAATACTTCTATTATTAGTTTCTTTAAATATAATAGTTATATAATAAAGTTTATAGTTATAATCTTCTATAATTCTTCTATATTTTTTATTAGTTATAGTATTCTATAGGGTATATATCTAGTATATTTATTATAGTAATAGTCTATATATTCTAAAAGAACTTATATTACTATTTATCTAATATATAGAAAATAATATATTCTTATTAGTTATTTAAGAGTCTTTTCTACTAGTACTTTATAATACTATTTAATAAATTCTTTTCGTATTATCTTAGATATATAGACTTTTTAGAATATATAAATAATTTTATTCTTTTCTTAGATTACTTTTTAAATTTTATTTTATTCGTTTATTACTTCTATAGTAGCTATTTAGATCTATTAAGTCTATTTATTCCCTTCTAGTTTAAGTATTATTTCTTATATTTTTAC
Organism: Darksidea phi; assembly: GCA_030770425.1. Classification (NCBI taxonomy): domain Eukaryota; kingdom Fungi; phylum Ascomycota; class Dothideomycetes; order Pleosporales; family Lentitheciaceae; genus Darksidea; species Darksidea phi. The sequence continues at coordinate 3,849 of JASJFT010000412.1, read as the reverse complement.
TAACTTTAGGCGGTTATAAGTAATTATTCCGTCTAGCTATAGTTTAAGAATTATTATACTAGATTTCTCTATTCTTTAGTAATTAGGTCTTCTACTAAGCGTATCTACTTATTTATTATCTAATCCTTTAGTATATATAATTCTAATATTATAAGTTATAAGGATTTATACCTATTATATCTATCTTCTAATTAGTAGTTTATTTATTAAGAATTCTATTAGATTCTTATAATCTATATAGATTATAATAAGGTATTTTAATTCTTATAGATTAGATCTTTATTCTTTTAAAACTTTTATAATTACTAATAACTCCTTATTATAGATATTATAGTTAAGTTCGACTAGTAATATTTTTTATAAGAAGTAGTATACTAGTCGAAGATTACCTTTATTATCTTTTTATAGTAGTACTACTCCTATTATATAATCTAATACGTCCGTTTTAATAATTAAGAGTTCTTTAGAGTTATATATTTTAATTATAGATTTTTTAATAAACTATTCTTTAATCTTTTTAAGAACTTATTAGTATTTTTTCTTCTATTTAAAGGATTAATCTTTTCTTATAAGTTATATAAGTAGTACTATTATTATACTCTATTATAGTATTAGTTTTTAATAAAAGTTATAGAATTCTAGAAATAATTATAGTTTCTTAAGATTCTATAGTATAGGCTATTCTTTAATCTTCTTAATTTATTTTAGGTCTACTTTAATTTCTTCTAGTTTAATAATAAAATCTAGAAACTTTATTTCTTATATATAGAATTTATATTTTTATAAATAAAAATATAATTATACTTTTTTAAGTACTTATAGAATCTTTTTTATATATTCTTTATATTCTTCTTTAGTTTTAGAGTAGATTAGAATATTATTAAGGTATACTATTATAAATTAGTTAAGATAACTTTATAAAATATTATTAATTTATTTCTAAAATATTATAGATATATTAGTAAGTTTAAAAGATATTACTTAGTATTTATATAGTTCTTTCTTAGTTTTAAAGACTATCTTTTATTCTTTATCTTTCTTAATTTAGATCTAGTAGTATATATTTCGGATATTTAGTTATATAAACTATTTAGCTTTTCTTAATTAGTCTTATATCTCTAATATTAGAGATAAAAGATATTAATTTTTAATTATAATATTATTAAGTATTTAGTAATTAATATATAATTATAGTTCTATAGTACTCTTCTTAGATATAAAGAGAACTAGATATTCTATAAATAAATTTAAGTATTAAATATACCTTTTTATAAGATTATCTTTAAAATATTTTACTATAATTTTTTTTTCTTCTTTAGTTAACTTATAGATTAGTCTAAATCCTAGAGTTTTTTCTTCTTATAGTAGAATCGTATAATTCTAGAACTAGTACTAGAGTAGACTTTTCTTTAATTCTATAAATAATACCTTCTACTTCTTATATTATTCTAGAATACTATAGTCTTTTTCTTTAGTTACGTTAGCTCTTTATAAAAATATTACTTATTAGTTTATCTACTTAATATAGAAGTTAGCTTCTTATAACTATAGTATTCTTAAGATTATATTTTAGTCTTTTAATATTTTAATAATATTAAGTATCTTATTTTCTTTTTTCTATTTATATAGATAGAGTTTATCTCTAGTTTTATATATTATAGGTTTATTAAAGGGTTCTTCTTTAATAGTATATATAATACTAGAGTATTATTTCTTTTATTAAAGAATCTTTATTTATTAGATAAAGTTCTTATTAATAAAGTTTCTTATAGCTCTACTATTAATTAAGGTAGTAATTATTCTTTCTTAGTAGATTTCTTAGATATAAATATAATTCTATTCTCTAGTTTCTTAAATTCTTATCTTCTTTAACTAGTATTTTATATTAATCTTAGTCTAGATATACTTTAAATATTTATTCTTCGGGTATTTATACTATAGTCTTTCTAAGATATAGTTTAATAGTAGAAGTAGTTCTAGTATAATTCTTATATATCTCTTCTATTACTAGTTTTTAGATTATTACTATTTATATACTATCTTTAGTATAATTACTTAGATAATCCTTTTATTATAGTCTTTTACTAGATAGTAATTATTTTTTTATTTTACTTTTTTATAAAGTTTATATTTTCTTTATATATATAAGATCTATACGATTTTAAAGTAACGTATTTTATAAGCGAGCTGCGTATACAAGCGAGCTACGTACCCTAAAATATACTAAAAAACTAAAAATCTATACCTTTATATCTCTATAATAACCTATTAAGAATCTTTTAAATTTTAATAGAATATAGATAATAGCTAGATAAAGAGAATATTAAATTCCTAAAAGCTAAAAATTAATAGTATATAAGATATTAAAGAAAAGGTAAAATCTCTTAAATTTAGGGGCCAAAATACGGCTATCTTAAGGAATATTAATTTTTAACTTTTAGGAATTTAATATCCTCTTTATCTCGCTACTATCTATATTCTATTAAAATTTAAAAGATTCTTAATAGGTTATTATAGAGATATAAAGGTATAGATTTTTAATTTTTCGGTATATTTTGGGGTACGTAGCTCGCTTATATACGTAGCTCGCTTATAAAATACGTTATACTAAATATCTTATTTTATATTATAAATTATTCTCTAGATTAATCTTATATCTCTAATTATTATATTTTATAAAGGTCGTTCTTATAGAAATCTATTATTTAATTACTATATATTATAGTTATTTCTTATTAACTATTTTTATAATATACTATATTTCTTTCTAAGTTTCTTAGTTAGGTATAAGATCTATAATGATAAAATTTTATTTAATTTATTATTTAAAATCTTTAAATAGTCGATATATTAAATAAAATCTAGACTATTCTTTATAAATCTTTTATATTATAAGAGATATTATAGTTTTTTCTATAAACTATAAGACTTAGGTATAAGTTATATTAAGTTTTAATATTAATTCTATTTTTTCTTTAAATAGTCGAATTATTTATAAATATCTAGTATTCTTATATATTATAACTAGATTTTTATCTTCTAATTCTAAGGACTTATTATTATTATTAACTATTTATAATAGTATATCTATAGTATTATTAAAGTCTTTCTACTTTATAAATAAGCCTTTCTTAGATACTTCTTCTTATACTTCTAGTAAGAATAAAACTCTTTTCTAAGACTTCTAAGTTATAGTTATCTATTATTTTTATAGCTAATAGCTAGTATTTAATTTAGCTTTATAGTATATTTTATACTAGTTATATATATAAGTTATTTAATATATAGTATTATATTCTTATATTATAGCTACTTTATCCCTCTTATCCTACTAAGTATATTAAGATTTCTCTTTTTTTAAACCTAACTTATAGTCTTTTACTAGGTATTCTTATTTTTTATATTTAAAGTATACTTATTTCTCGTAGAGCTCTTACTTCTTAGAATTCTATTTCTCTTTTTTAGACTCTAGACTAGTCTTTAGAACTATTAGCTCTAATCTATAGTATTTTTCTTCTTTTTTCTTTTTATAAAATCTAACCTTTTCTTTCTTTTCTTAGTTCTAGAGGTAAAGATTATTATTAATTCTAATAGTTTATTTAATTATCTCTTATATAGTTTATAGTCTATCTATTTAAATTATTTTATATTAAATATTATTCTTTAGTCCTTTATAGTAGTATAATATAAGGGCTACTTCTCTTTACTAGATCTTAGTTACGAGTTATTTAAACTTAGATATATATATAATAATAGATTTAGTCTACTTAAAATATATAATCTTCTATTCTACTAGTCTCTTTAAGTTAATATCTTTAAATATAATATATAACTTATTCTTAAAGTACT
>JASJFT010000411.1:0-18843 GCA_030770425.1 Darksidea phi | reverse complement strand
CTGACTAAGCCCTTGTCTTGGCTTCCAACCTTCTCGGGATGCCCCGCATCCTGTGATTCGCGTGGGGTTGTAACAAGCTAATTAGTTACTTTAGACGAGTCGGGCCTTTTAGTACTAATTATTCTTAAGTAGTATTCTATTAACTAAAGTCGTATATTTATAGAGCTTACTAAAGATAGAATTACTATTATTAAATAAATCTATCTTATTTTTTAGCTTAAAGTAGAGCTTATCTATAAATTCTTCGTTCTACTAGTAATAAGGTAAATAGACCTCTATTACTAAATACTTAAAATTCTTAATAAAGTTATTAACTTTACTAAATACGTTTATACGTAATTAATAAAATTTAACTTTTATCTTCTTCTTTATATAGGGATCTTTATAATATTTCTTAATATACTCTAATAGATCTATATTAGATACGAAGTCTACTTCTTCTTTTCTAGAATTTAGCTATATCTAAATATAGTCTTTTACTAGACCTACTAGTTAGGATATAATATAGACTCGATAGATCTTAGCTATTTACTAGGGGGTTTCTTATATATACTAGTTCTTATTAACGGTAAGTTTCTATTCTATATTATAGAGCTAGTTCTTTAACTTAGACTCTCCGTTATTTTTAAATAAGATAGGATTAGGGTAGAATATAGTCTTCTAAAAGTTAGAGATTTATAGGAATTTACTTTAATAATTTCTTATAATATTCTCCTTCTAAATAAGAATCTATATTCTATTACCTAAGATAATAGTTATAAACTCTAATAAGACTAATAGAAATCTTATAAGAAGAGTACTAGAATAGAAAGTAAGAGTATTTTCTATTTTCTTTATAGTAAAGGGTAGTATATCTAAATCTAATAGGTACTTATAATAGTTCTTATTAGGTAGAGAAGTCCGTATTAAATCTAGAAATATAATTAGTTCGGTAGTTAGCTCTTTTTATAAGAAGCTTAACTAAAGGATTAAATACTAGACTAAATCCTACTAGAACCTTTCTAGGAGTCTAGGGGTTTAAAGTAGGATATAATAGATAAGAGAGGTCCTTTAGAAGCTAATATTTAGATTATTTAGTTATACTATTATAGAAGGGAGTCTTATCTCTTCTATATCTTATCTACTATTAGGATTATACTATAATAGTAGAGCCTTAAAAACGAACTTAGGGTTATACTAAGAAAGGACTATAAGTCTAACCTTTATATAGACGGCCGTAGAAAAGAACTATTTAAGATCTTTCTCTAAACTCTACTATCTACTTATAGTTCTCTAGACTTATTAAAGCTCTTTTTATAGCTTTTTAACTTATCTTCTATAGTTATCCCTTTCTTTAGCTAATTAGTTAAACTTATTAGCTATAGTATTTATAAAGGTATTTCTACTAACTATACCTACTCCTATAGTATATACTAGTCTTTTAGCTATAATAAAATAGAGACTATTATCTATTAGGGTATTAGTAATTAGATTAGGTCCCTTCTAGATAGCTAGTATATTCTAGACTATATTATAGTCTAGAAGTTCTTTCTATTCTTTTATATTCGTTAGATAGGGGATTCGGAGTCTATTTTTTTCTTTAAGTAATTTAACCCTCTTAACGTACTTATTAATCTTCTTTTCGAGGCTATCTTTACTTATACTCTTCTCTTAAGGAGGAAAGATAACTTTAAGGGTCTAAAGGTTAATATATATATCTTTATTAATAAATACCTTTAAAAGGATTAGTTTATAGGTCTTAGTTAGCTTTTACTAGTATACTTTTTCTTTAAGAAAGGATATCTTACTTCTAGTCTAGCTCTAAGACCTAGTTTAAGCTTACGTACTTCTTACCCTACTCGAGGCTTAGCTTAGAACCTTTTTCTTTTCTTTATCTTTCTTCTATAGGGAGGTCTTATAGGAAGATAGCTTTAAAGGGCCTACTTAGTCTAGAGAGTCTACTATCTTATTATTATACTAATTTAGTAATTTAGTTAATCGTATAAAGATAAGTTAGTTATAGGATTTAGAATATAGGTCTAACCCTATATAATACTTTTATAGGTCTCTTCTCTCTAAGAAAGGTACTAGACGCTTTAGTAATATTAGGACTTAAAGTAGTTAGTTTTAAGACTTATCTAAGAAAGCGCCGCGTACTATCTACCCTAAGTACCGTAGACCTCTAGGGATTTTAGAAGAGTTAATATTTAGCTACTATTTCTAACTAAAAGTTAGAGATCTTAGAATAATATAGGACCCTAGAACTAAGTATAATTAACTAGAAGTTATAATAGCTAAGATAGCCTTCTAATTAACTAATAGTAGAATTGGTATATTAAAGCTATTCTAAGATAGCGTTATAAGGGTATAAGAATAGGGGGTTCTTATACTTAAATAGGGCTTAGTACGCTAAATAAGCTAACTATCTATTAGACTAATCCTCGAGATTACCTAATCTACTAACCGAAATAGAAAATAAGTAAAATAACTAGATTATCTAGAGAACGGGCCGTAATATTATAATTATAGAGATAGTATTCTACTATTAAATATTCTTTATTCTATAGGTATATATATAGATAGTCCCTAGAGAGTATTATAACTTCTTTCTTTTATTATATATAATATTTATATTTCCCTATATACTATATAAATAGTAGGTTCTTATAATCTAAACTATCTCGATCCTACGTTATCCTATAGTCTTCCGGCCCTTAGAGTCTTAAGGCCTAGTCTATTATCTATTAGCCTCGATCGCCGGTAACGTATACTAGTTCTACTTCTCTAGTATAGTATTTTATAATATATTAACTAGTTCTATATATCTAATATTTATTATATACTAGTCGTTAGAAAATATCTTCTATAACTACTTCTTTTAGCTTCGAGAGTATTAACTCTTCTATTTCGAGCTCTAGATCTTCTTATTATCGAGAAACTTCCTATTAAACGGGGTCTAGGCCTAATAGATTATTTAGCCTCGTTTAGGATTTATACTTAAGATAGGAAAGAAGAAGTTAGAATAAATAGATAATAGTATAATTATATTAATAGGTAAGGATTAATCTAGATTCGAAATTAACTATAAGAAGAAAGACTATCTAGGAGATTCGTAGTTATTATATATTAATTTAGTTTTCTTAGATCTATAGCTCTATACCTATAGATCTACTAAGCTATAGCTTCGTAGCTCTATTCTAATAGATCTACTAAGCTATTACGTAATCCTTAGATCTATCTTTATTAAGATATAGATCTATTACGTAACTTCCTAATAAAGCTATCTATACTAATTATTATTTATACTATAGTTATAATTATTATATTCTATATTAGAGCTAGTAATAGATTTAATCTTAGGTAGCTCTTTCTACTATTATTCTATAGTATATATTTAGTTTATAATACTATCTCCCCTTTCTAAACCTTCGGTTCGGAGGTTATTCTAGTTCTAGTATTCGGCTATATTAATATTAGGGCCCTATCTTAAGAGGTCGTTATTATCTATTATAGTATCGTTGTTATAACCCTAGGATTAGAAGGATACGAGGTAAGCTCTAATATAGCTAGGATAGCTAAGCTACGCTTAGTTAGTAATTTAATATTATATAACTTAGAAGTTATAGAAGTTACTAAGATAACTACTTCTATAATTACTATAGAAGTTATAGAAGCTATAGAAGTTACTACTTCTACTACTACTACTACTACCTTAAGGAATAAGGACGGGTATAAGAGGGCGGAGAATCTCTTAAACTTTCTATTTTAATTCCTTATAGTTAATTCTCTTTAGTTTACCTAATACTTACGGATAAGATTAGATCTCTCCTTAAGTAGTTATTCTAATAATAGAATTTATTAACTTAACTCTAATCTATTAAAACCTAACGGTACGATAAATATACTATCGGCCTTAACCTAGATCCCGTATTAAAGTATATATAATATATAATATATTAACTATCTTAAACTTAGGTTATATTAAATATAGTAACTCTATCTAGCTTACGTAATACTTCTAGAGGAAGTATAATAGAAGCTCCGATAGTAGATCTAGCTACTCTCGTTTAATAATAAGTAGCTTAGATAGTAGAAATATAATAAGCTATAGTATCGCTATAAGAAGTACTATAATAAGTAAGAGTAGGACTTAGTAGTAAGACGAAAGTTAAGATATCTAAAAGATATAATAGTAATAAGGAAGGCCTAAAGTCATTCCTTATATAGATAGACTTATACTATTAATTTAACTCTACTATATTTATTAGTAATTAGGATAGAATCCTTATAGTAGGTATATATATAATAGAGAAGATAGTAGTATAGATATAACCCCTAGTCGACGATTATATAGCTAATAAAGAAACTTTAAGTAAGCGACGTAATAAAATAAAAGTAGTATTTATAGATTAGAACTTCTTTAAGGAATAAATATATATAATCTTTAGGAATATTAATAAGGTTTAATAAGTAGAGTATAAGATCTAGAGGCTAAAATAGATAAAATTAGTAGAAGCTTATACTACCGAATTTAAATAACTATAGTATAAGATTAATTAGAATAATACTTCTCTTATAGTTACGTACTATAACGAACTTAAGGAAGTAGTTAAAGACGAGCTATCTAGACTTAAAAAGCTAGACGACCTAGCGGAATTAATTAAGACGACGATTTATATTAATAACCGACTATATAAATAAGTACTTAAGAAACGGGATATTATAAAACTAGTTAAAGTTTATAAAAAGAAGTAGTTAGCTCTTAAGTATAGTTTCTATAAGGGTTATAATAAAATAGATATTAATATAGTCTAAGAAAAGAAATACTTAAAGAATAAGAAATACGAGTAAGGTAAGAAGTTATAGAAAGTCCTAGTAAACGAGATAAAACGATAATAAGATAAGAAAGTATATTTATATTATAGAATATAGGGATACTTTACTAAAGAATACGACGACGAGAAAAAGAATATAAGTAGCTAAGAGAATACCAAGTATATTAATATAATTAGAGGTATCTACTAGGAGGTAGACGACTAAGAATTATTTCTAGAAGAATAATTCGACGTAATAGAAAGTACGGATAAGAAAATTCCTTATTAATAAAAAGACCTAGAGCTTAAGATTAGAAAACTAAAACTTAATAAGCTAGAGGAGGTTAGTATAGAAATAGTTTTCTAATAATTAGTATATAATAAATACTAGAAGTATAATAATAGTTAATATATTACTAAGTATTACGCTAAGGCGAAAGAGTTAATTTACGTTACCGGCGACTAAGAATAGATAGTAATAAGGTAGGTCCTAAAGTTTTAAGGACTAGAGGGCTATAAGATAATATAGAATTATAAAAATCGAGATTACGATATCTTACTATAGACTTACTATATAGGATAGTATAAGTACTATATATAATAGAAGAAGGATACTATAATTTTCCTAGGAGATTACCTATATATATATCTTCTTAATAAAGAATATCTAATAACCAAGTACTATATATACGACTATAAGAATTAGATTATAGTATACGAAAAGTAAGAATAGCTAAGATAGAACGATTACTATAATAATAAATATAAGAAATATTTCCTAATAAAATATACTATAGGACGATGGCTATAAGGACTAACTAAAGTAGATACTAAGAGGTATAAATAGAATAGTAACTATAGGACTATATATTAAAAATCTATCTATAAAGTAATATATTAGATATACTATAATAGGTTATATATCCTATACCTAGCGTAAAGAGAGCTTACGACTAGGAGAAAAGAAGATATCTTCTACCTAAATCTCTAAAGATAAGAGTACCTTATTAAATAATATAATAGGTATAGCTATTAGCTATAAAACTAGAATAATCTAAATAATCTAGAAGTTAGGAGGCGGCTACGAGTCCTAGGTATATAGTAAGGGTATTACGACGCCTAGAATAATAGGGAGAAGATAAAAATTAGTTATAAGAACGTACTATTATTAAGAGAAAGCTAAGAAGAAGGGTTATAAGAGATACTAAACTAAAAACTACTTATTAAAGCTAGAAAGACGATAGATCTAGGTTAGGAACGAGCGAATAGCTTATTCTCCTAGTAGGAGGGAGAACCTAGACCTAATAAATATTATCCCGTATTTCGATATAAGTCTAGGAAATACTAGGATAAGATCTAAGAACTAGACGATAATTCTAAGGATTAGATTATCTACGATAATAAGCTAAAAAACTAGGTTATTATTAGCTACGTAAGAGTCGTACTAATAAAAGTATCTAAAAGATAACTCTATAAATCGTATAAGAAAGTATCTAATAACTAACTAGGTTAGAAGTAGACGTATAGATTTACGGATAAAAAGTCTAAGCTATTATAAATAGTAAAGTAGAATTTATACTTCTATTATTATAGATAATAAAGAAATATAGAATTCTTTACTAAATTAAGATAAAATCTATACGAGTAGAACTCGGAGATAGATTACCTATAGAATATAAAGGAGATATAATTTACCTTAAAATATAAGAAGTAACTCTAGAGATAGAGAATATTAGAGACTATTATAGGTTTAATATTATAGAAATCAGAGATATCGATATAATTATTAGCTATAATTAGCTAGTAAAATATAATCTATAGATAGATTAGAAGCTATATAAAGTACTAGACTATAAGTAGGTAGCTTAAGTTATAGGAATTAGAAGACCGAATAGGTCTAGCTATAAGATCTAGTATATACCCTAGAAAGGGAGAATAGACTTAATCTTATCTTATAAGATCGCGAGGATCTATAAGAAGAACTCGTAAAGAGTTAGTATTATTATAGTACGAAGAGTTACGACCGTATAGAAAGAACTATAATTAATAATACCTTAAGACTATAAGGAGTTCTAAGAGTTATTTAAAGAATATTTAAAAATAGATTTACTAGAGTACTAGAAATAGGATTATAAGATATATCTAGAAGAAGATACGAAGCTTAAGTCTAGACTTATATACTCGTTAATAGTAGATTAATAAGAAGAATTAAAAGAGTACCTTATAAAGAACTTAAAGAAAGGATATATTAAAGAAAGTTAGAGCTCTATAGTATTACTAGTTTTATTTATTCTAAAGAAGAATAGAAAGTTACAACTTTATATAGACTATAAATATTTAAATAATATTATAAAGAAAAATAGATACCTATTACTACTAATTAGAGAACTTATAGACCGGCTTTAAGAAGTTAAATAGATTACAAAATTTAATATTTAAGAAGAATTTTACTAGATTTAGATAGTAAAAGAGTATAAAAAGTATACGACGTTTAAGACCTAATATAGACTCTATAAATATAAAGTTATATTATTTAGACTAATAAATATACTAGTAATATTTTAGTTAGTTATTAATAGAATATTAAATAAATACTTAGACGTATTCTATATAGTATATCTAGACGATATTCTTATATATAGTAAAGAAATACTAGAAGAATATAAAGAATATATAAAGAAAGTACTACGAAAGCTATAGTAAAATAAATTACTACTTTACCTAGATAAATACGAATTCTATAGAATAAAAATTAAATATTTAGATTTTATTATTTCGCGAGAAGAAGTATCTATAGACCCTAAAAAAGTATAAACGGTAAGAGAATAGTTAACTCTAATATTAGTTAAGAACGTATAATTCTTTCTAGGATTCGCTAACTTCTATTAGAAGTTTATTAGGGACTATTTAAAGACTATAACTCTACTTACGAAGATAACTAAGAAGAAAAAAGAATTCTAGTAGAACTAGGAATAATAGAAAGCTTTTAATAAGCTTAAGAATCTATTTATATTAGTACCTATATTATAAATATACGACTTAATAAAACCTCTTAGAGTAGAGACGAATATATTAGATTATATACTAGGAGTAATACTTACCTAGTAAGGAAAAGATAAAAAATAGAAACTAGTATTTTACTACTTATATAAGTTTAGTAAAGAGGAAGTAAACTATAATATTTATAATAAGGAACTTAGCGTCGTTATATTAGTATTTAAATAATAAAGACTATAGCTTATAGGAGCTAAGTATAAGATTAAGATTATTATAAATTACTAAAATCTTATAAGTTTTACGACTATAAAGAAACTTAATCGATAATAATTCTAATAATCGGAATTACTAACGGATTACGACTTTAAGATAAGTTACTAGCTAGAAATACTAAACGAAGTAGTAAATACTCTTAGTAGAAGATTAGACCTTTAAGATACTAATAAACCTATTATATATAAACTAGTCCTATAAAAGGAACCCGACGGAACCCTCGTATATAACTATATAAGACTAGCTAAGATTATAGTAGTAGTAGATATTAAAAAAAAATAGAAAAATAAGACCTAAGAAACTATTAAAGATACTAATAGGATACTAGAGGAAGATAATATATACTTTAATAAGGAAGAATACTTCGCTCTAATAAATAATTCGAAAATAAGGTCTTATATACTACTAAGTCTTAAAGAAGACCTTATATAGGAAATCTACGAGAGTAAAATACTAGAATATCTAGGAATTAATAAAATAGTTAGATATATAGATAGAGAATACCTACTTACTAATATAAGAGAGGAAGTTCGGAAAACGATAAGCGACTATTTAGAATATTCTAAGAATAAACCTAAGAGATATAAGTCCTATAGGTTACTCTAATCGTTAATACTACCTATATAACTATAGACTTACGTTATAATAGACTTTATAGTAAAGTTACTACTATTATTAGAACTAAAATTAGAAAGATTATACGATATAATTATAGTAATTATAGACTAATTAATTAAGATAGTATACTTTATCCCGACGAACGAAGTAATTATAATAGAAAATATAGCTTATAAGGTTAAAAGAATACTTATTACTAATTATAGATTACTAGAATAGATCCTTATAAATAGAGATAAACTATTTACTTTAAAGTTTTAGAGTATACTACTTATAAAATTAGAAATTAAAAGAAAGCTATTAACTAGCTTTTATTCGTAGATAGATAGTTAGACGAAATATACGAATTAAACTCTAAAGGAGTACCTAAAGTTCTATATTAATAAGTTATAGAATAACTAGGTTAAGTTACTTCTAATAGTATAATTAGTATATAATAGTAAGAAATCTACGACGACTAAATACTTACTATACTACGTAAACTATAGATATAAGCTAATAACTTATAGAGATTTAAAGAATATTAAGAGTATATCTATTAGGGTAGAAGAAAAGACCTATTTAATATAAGAATTATATAAAGAACTTAGTATATAAATAGTACGTAGGAACCTTATAATAGCTAAAATAGTAAATAAAAAAAGGCTCGAGGGACTAATTCTTAAGAAGGAGAATAAAGTTTTCCTTTTATAATAAAATCTAAAAACTAAATAACTATACGATAAACTAGATAATTTATAAATTAGACTATTCGAAATTAAAGAAAAAATAGGACTAGTTAACTATAGGCTAAATCTAACTAAAGGTATAAAGATATATCTAGTATTCTATATATTATTACTAGAACTAGTACCGGAAGACGCCGAAGTAGCTATTAATATTAAACTTAAGGACGAGGAGTATAAGATCGAGGAAATTTAAAAACTATAGAAGTTCGGATGTTAGTAAAAATATTTAGTTAAATAGATAAAATAGCCTACTAGTTAGAATATATAGGAACTAATTAAGAACCTATAGGACTACTAGGGGCTAGTTAAATAGTATTACTAGAGGTACCTAGAGGTAGAGGCTTCTAACTATCTAGAAAGGAAAAGTTAGTAGACTTATATAGTAAGAATTACTATAGTAACTCGAGTAAGTTAGAAGAAGTAGAATATTTAACTTCTTCTTACTCTAATTAATCTAACTCTTTAAGAGACGCGAGCTTATAACGACGTATTTTAGTATTATAACGCTTTAGGTCCTAAAGCTACTTTAAGAGACGGGCTTTATAAGTACGAAGCTTAGCTATCTAAATAAAGATCTTATTATAAATAGAATATATAGCGTTTAGCTTAGTCTAAAGGTCGAATTTCTATTTATCTACCTTCGCCTAATCTCTCTTAGTTACTACTAGGTTATACTTTAACCTACGACGGATATATTCTATATAAAAATTAGACTAAAGGTTAATATAATAAGTTCGAGGAGGCTATATAGTATAATAATAGAAATAGGGTATTAGTATAGGACGAGAATAAGTAAATAGATAATCTATAAGACGATAATAATATTCGGAATAAGTTATTATAAAAGCCTTAGATATCGTTAAGACCTAGGAAGTTAATTAAAGATAAAGAATAGTTAACCTTATACGAATAGTAAATCGATTACTCTTATATATTACTAAAAAGACGAAATAATTATAGTCCTAGATAGGCTATATAGTACGTATACGTAGGGTATAATACGATTTAAAAAAAAGAACCTACTAAGTAAGAATACTACTAGCTAGGATATAGTAGATATAATAAAATCTTTAAGAACGAAGCTTAGGAGGAGGGAACGAGTATTATAACCCTAGGATTAAAAGAATATAGGGTAAGCTCTAACGTAGCTAGAATAACTAAGCTATACTTAGTTAGTAATCTAATATTACGTAACTTAGAAGTTATAGAAGTTACTAAGATAACTACTTTTATAACTACTATAGAAGTTATAGAAGTCGTAAAAGTTACTACTTCTACTACTACTACTACTATCTTAAGGAATAAGGACGGGTATAAGAGGACGGAGGATCTCTTAGACTTTCTATTTTAATTCCTTATAGTTAATTCTCTTTAGTTTATCTAACGCTTATAGATAAGATTAAATCTCTCCTTAAGTAGTTATTCTAATAATAGAATTTATTAACTTAATTCTAACCTATTAAAATCTAATAGTATAATAAACGTACTATTAGCTTTAACCCGGATCTTATATTAAAGTACGTATAATATATAATAATTACGTAAAACTTAAGAATATATTACTCTTATTAATAAAATTCTTCGTTATAGTTCCGAAATATTTTTCTATAGTTATTATTCGTAGTTAGAAATACTATATATCGTCTTATCTAAAGATAGTAGATATTATAAGATATATATTCGTATTAATATATAAGATTCTTATCGTATATCTAATATCTTATTATTAGAAAATTCGTTTATATTAAGTAGTAAAACTTACGTATTAGAACTTATTACTATTAGTAAGATCCGTCGACCGTATAGAAGAGAAACTTTAATAATAACTAGAGGAGGTTTAAAAGACTTAGAATAAGCTTCTTAATAAGCTAGTAGAGGTTCGGATACGAGTATACTATTTAGAGAAGTAGAGAGTAGTTCTTCGTAAGAAATCGGTAGCGTAATCCTAGATACTAGAAGCTAAGCTAGATAAAGAGAAGACGGAGCTTCGACGACTAGAATAATAGAAGGATTTAAAGACCTCTTTAACTACTTTAGATATCGCTTATAATATCGTAGATAATACTAGTCTTTTCGACTTACTATAAGATAAACTTATCTTATCTCTAAATTTCCTTCGAAATTATAGTTTTAGTACTTTATAAGCTTCTTAGAGTAATTAAGATTATCTTTAAGTTCCTAGATTCGTTTCTATAGATTTTCTTTTTTATCTATCCCTTACTATTTAATTAGATAGTAATTTTTCCTATTTCTAATATCGTTATCTAGGATTTCTTCTACTTTCTATTCTTTATTATCTTCTCTATATATATCTACTTTATATACTACTAGTTTAATATTCTATAGTACTTTTTCTAGTAGGCTTATATAAAACGTAGGGTAGATTTTTATTTATAGGAGTAGTCTTAGTTAGTAGTTTATAGATAAGACTTATTTCTTAATCTTATAGAGTCTAATCTTAGTATAGTCTAGTTTACTATTAGGTTACTTACTCTTAATATTTTTTTATAGTAATTATACCTTTTCTCTCTCTTTAAAAGTAGGTACTTCCTTTTACTTCTTATTATAGTATTTATTTATTCTATTTTAAAGGAATTCTATATCTTCTTTAAGCTATTAGTATATTTATAGAATAATTTTTACTATTTCTTCTCTATTCTAGCTATAAGATTAAAGTTACCTAGGTTCTTTATATATTTTTAGTTTAATTCTATAGTTTATAAAGAAAGATATTATCTTTATTATACTATATTATAAACTATTATATATAAATTATACTATAGGTAAAAGTATAATTTAATTATTCTATTAGTAGTTTAGATAATATCTAAGATATTACTCTACTATTTAGTTTATTTATTTAGTTAGTCTATCTATCTATAGATAATAGGTAGTTAATATACTATATTTTATTTCTAGTTTAGTTATAAGGGTTTACTAAAACTTTACTATAAATTTAATATCTTTATTTAAAATAATCTTATCTAGTATTCTATATTTACTAAATACGTATCTTAGTAAGGTATAGATAAGTTATTCTACTATATTTTCTTTATCCGTATATAGAATAAAGTAAGTATACTTTATAAACTTATCTACTACTACTAGTATAGTATTATAGAATACTTCTATTATTAGTTTCTTAGAACGTAGTAACTACGTAATAAAGTCTATAGTAATAATCTTCTATAGTCTTTCTATATTTTCTATTAGTTATAGTATTCTATAGAGTATATATCTAGTATATTTATTATATTAATAGTCTATATATTCTAAAAGTATCTAAGTAATTAGTTATCTTATATATAGAAAATAGTACGTTCTTATTAATTATTTAAGAGTCTTTTCTACTCCCTAATATCTATATACTAGTACCTCGTAGTATTATCTAATAAATTCTTTTCGTATTATCTTAGGTATATAGACCTTTTAGAATATATAGATAATTCTATCTTTTTCTTAAATTACTTTTTAAATCTCGTTTTATTCTTCTATTACTTCTATAGTAGCTATATAAATCTATTAGGTCTATTTATTTCCTTCTAATTTAAGTATTATTTCTTATATTTTTACTAACTTTAGGTAGTTATAAGTAATCGTTCCGTCTAGCTATAGTTTAAGGATTACTATACTAGGTTTCTCTATTTCTTAGTAGTTAGATCTTCTACTAAGCGCGTCTATTTATTTATTTTCTAACCCTTTAGTATATACGATTTTAATATCGTAGATTATAAGAGTTTATACCTATTATATCTATCTTTTAATTAAAGGTTTATTTATTAAAAATTCTATTAGATTCTTATAATTTATATAGATTATAATAGAGTATTTAGATTCTTATAAATTAAATCTCTATTCCTTTAGTACTTTAATAATTATTAGTAATTCTTTATTATAAATATTATAGTTAAGCTTAGCTAGTAATATCTTTTATAAGAAGTAGTATACTAGTCTAAGATTATCTTTATTATCTTTTTATAGTAGTACTACTCCTATTATATAGTCTAATATATCCGTTTTAATAATTAAAGGTTCTTTAGAGTTATATATCTTAATTATAGATTTCTTAGTAAATTATTCTTTAATCTTTTTAAAAGCTTATTAGTACTCTTCTTTCTATTCGAAGAGTTAATCTTTCCTTATAAGTTACGTAAGTAGTACTATTATTATACTCTATTATAGTATTAACTTTTAATAGAAGTTATAGAATTCTAGAAATAATTATAGTTCCTTAAGATTCCTAGACGTAGATTATTCTTTAATTTTCTTAATCTATTATAGATCTACTTTAATTTCTTCTAGTTTAATAATAAATTCTAGAAACTTTATTTCTTATATATAGAATTTATATTTTCGTAGATAAAGGTATAATTATATTTTCTTAAGTATTTATAGAACCTTCTTTATATATTCTTTATATTCTTCTTCTATCTTAGAGTAGATTAGAATATTATTAAGGTATACTATTATAAACTAATTAAAATAATTTTATAAAATATTATTAATCTATTTCTAGAAGGTTATAGGTATATTAGTAAGTTTAAAAGGTATTACTTAGTACTTATATAGTCCTTTCTTTATCCTAAAAGCTATCTTCTATTCTTCGTTTTTCTTAATTCTAATCTAGTAATATATATTTCGGATATCTAGTTATATAAACTACTTAGCTTTTCTTAGTTAGTCTTATATTTCTAATATTAGAGGTAAGAGGTATCGATTTTTAATTATAATATTATTAAGTATTCGATAATTAATATATAATTATAGTTCTATAATATTCTTTTTAGATACGAAAAGAACTAGATATTCTATAGATAAATTTAAGTATTAAATATACCTTTTTATAAGGTTATCTTCGAGATACTTTATTATAATCTTTTTCTCTTCTTTAGTTAACTTATAGATTAGTTTAAATCCTAGAGTTTTTTCTTCTTATAGTAGGATTACGTAGTTCTAAGACTAGTACTAAAATAGACTTTTCTTTAGTTCTATAAATAGTTTCTTCTATTCTCTATAATATTCTAGAATATCGTTATTTTCTTCTTAGATTATACCGAGATTCTATTATAGAAATAATACTTATTAATTCGTCTATTAAATTTAAGAATTAGCTTCTTAGAGCTATAATATTCCTAGGATTATATTTTAGTCGTCTAATATTTTAATTATATTAAGTATTTTATTTTCCTTTTTCTATCTCTATAGACTAAGTTTATCTTTAGTTTCGTATATTATAGGTTTATTAAATAGTTCTCCTTTAATAGTATATATAATACTAGGGTATTATTTCTTTTATTAGAGAATTTTCTTTCGTTAGATAAAGTCCTTACTAATAAAATTTTAAGTAGCTCTACTATTAATTAAGATAGTAATCTTTCTTCTTTAGTAGGTTCCTTAGAGGTAGATATAGTCCTATTCTTTTATTCCTTAGATTCTTATCTTTTTTAGCTAATATTTTATATTAATCTTAATCTAGATATACTTTAGATATTTATTTTCTAGATATTTATACTATAATCTTTCTAGAATATAGTTTAATAATAGAAGTAGTCCTAGTATAATTCTAATATATCCTTTTTATTACTAATTCTTAAATTATTACTATCTATATACTACTTCTAGTATAATTACTTAAGTAATCCTTTTATTATAGTCTTTTACTAGGTAGTAGTTATTTTTTTACTTTACTCTTTTATAGAGTTAATATTCTTTCTATATATATAAGATCTATATAATTTTAAAATATATTAGATATTTTATTTTATATTATAGATTATTCTCTAGATCGACCTTATATCTTTAATTATTATATTTTATAAAAGTCGTTTATACGGGAATCTATTATTCGATTACTATATACTATAATTATTCTTTATTAACTATCTTTATAATATACTATATTTTCTTTTAAGTTTCTTAATCGGGTATAAGGTTTATAATAATAAAGTTCTATTTAACCTATTATTTAAAATCTTTAAATAGTTAATATATTAGATAAGATCTAGACTATTTCTTATAGATCTCTTATATTATTATAGATATTATAGTTTTTTCTATAAATTATAAGACTTAAGTATAGATTATATTAAGTTTTAATACTAGTTCTATTTCTTTTCTAGAGGATTAAATTATCTATAGATATCTAGCGTTCTTATATAACGTAACTAGATTTTTATCTTCTAGTTCTAAGAACTTATTACTATTATCGACTATTTATAATAGCGTATCTAAAATATTATTAGAATCTTTCTTTTCTATAGATAAGTCTTTCTTAGATACTTCTTCTTATACCTTTATTAAGAATAAAACTCTTCTTTAAGACTTCCGAGTCGTAATTACCTATTATTTCTATAGCTAATAACTAGTATTTAGCTTAGTTTTATAGTACGTCTTATACTAGTCGCGTATATAAGTTATCTAATATATAGTATTATATTCTTATATTATAGCTACTCTATCCTTCTTACCCTACTAGATATATCGGGATTTTTCTTTTCTTTAATCTAACCTATAGTCTTTTACTAGGTATTCTTACTTTTTATATTTAAAGTATACTTATTTTTTATAAAGCTCTTATCTCTTAGGGTTCTATCTCCCCTTCTTAGATTCTAAACTAGCTCTTAGGACTATTACTTCTAGTCTATAATATTTTTCTTCCTTCTTCTTTTTATAGAATTTAACCTTTTTCTTTCTTTTTAGGTTCTAAAGATAGAGGTTATTATCGATCTTAATAGCTTATTTAATTAGTCCTTTTATAGTTTAGGGTCGTTTTATTCGAATTATTTTATAATAAATATAGTCTTTTAGTTCTTCGTAGTATTATAATATAAGGGCTATCTCTCTTTATTAAATCTTTATAACGAGTTATTTAAACTTAAATATATAGGTTATAATAGATTTCGTCTATCTAAGGTATATAATTTTTTATTCTACTAGTCTTTCTAAATTAATATCTTTAAAGGTAATATATAACTTATTCTCGAAGTACTCGTAACTTAAGAAGATAGTCTTTATTTTATTACTTTACTAAGCTTCTAGTAGTTATAACTATTTATTTAGATACGTTTTAAACTAAGTAATAATCTTCCCTATAAACTAGATAGCTACGAATAATACTTTATTACTTTTAGTAGGTAGTTTTATTCTATTAAGGTCGAGGTAGATTACTATATTAGTTAAAAATCCTCTAAGTTTTAATCTTATTCTATTAAACTTTTCTAGTTCTTTAAGTTTTAATAGTTTACTTATATACCTCTAAAGTTAGATAGTTAACTTCGTAAGCTAGACTTCTAATATATCTTCTCTTTTCTTAAATATATATTAATTTTTAATAACTCTTTTAAAATTTTCTATAGTTATACTATCTTCTAGGAAACTAAATTCCCGGTAGCTTTCTACCTTAGAAGATTCGGCCTAAGTTAGTAGCTACGCCGCTCTACTTTATTAGGTTCCTTCTCTTACTATTATAATTAGCTATTCCTATCTATTAGATAGTTAAGGTATTAAACGGGGTCTAGGTCTAATAGGTTATTTAGCCTCGTTTAGAGTTTATACTTAAGATAGGAAAGAAGAAGTTAGAATAAGTAGATAATAGTATAATTATATTAATAGATAAGAATTAATCTAGATTCGAAATTAACTATAAGAAGAAAGACTATCTAGGAGATTCGTAGTTATTATATATTAATTTGGTTTTCTTAGATCTATAGCTCTATACCTATAGATCTACTAAGCTATAGCTTTATAGCTTTATTCTAATAGATCTACTAAGCTATTATATAACCCTTAGATCTATCTTTACTAAGATATAGATCTATTATATAACTTCCTAGTAAAGCCGTCTATACTAATTATTATTTATATTATAGTCGTAATTATTATATTCCGTATTAGAGCTAGTAATAGGTTTAATCTTAGGTAGCTCTTTCTACTATTATTCCGTAGTATATATTTAGTTTATAATACTTCCTTAATCTTATTCTACCTACTAGTCTTATACTATATCTTAGGTATTAAGTTAAGCTTAGTTTCTTTTTTCTTACTATATCTAATTATATTTATACGTCTAGCGCTATTCTAGTCTTTTATATTTTTCTTTTCTTTACTATATTCTTTAATAAAGTATCCCTATATACTATAGTATAAATATACCTTTTTATCTTAATATTATTTTATTTTATCTACTAGAACTTTCTATAGCTTCCTATCTTATTTATATTTTTTATTTTTTAGGTATTTCTTTTTCTAAACTATACTAACGTCTATTTTATTATAACCCTTATAGAATCTATACTTTTAAGCTATCTACTCTTTTCTATAGACTTTTACTAGTCCTATAGTATTTTATTTCTTAAGTACTTATTTATATAGTCGATTATTAATATAGATTACTATCTTAATTAGCTTTATTAGGTCGTCTAATTTTTTAAGCTAGACTAACTCGTTCTTAATTAGCTTCTTAAGTCTATTATAATATACGACTATAAGAGATATATTATTCTAATCGATCTTATATTATAGCTATTTAAATTTAGTAGTATACGTACTTACTAATTTAGTCTATCTTAGCCTTTAAATCTAGTATTTATCCTACTAGACTTTATTAATATCTCTAAAGACTATATATATTTATTCCTTAAATAAATCCTAATCTTTAAATATTATTTTTATTTTATCGTATTACTTTAATAAGAAGTCTTCGTTAGCTATATAATTATTAATTAGGGGCTATATCTATATAGCTACTTTATCTATTATATATATATCTATAATAAGGATCTTATTCTAGTTACTAGTAAATATAGTAGAATTAAACTAGTAGTATAAGTCTAATTATATAAAGAACGGTCTTAAGTCTTCCTTTTTACTATTATATTTCTCTAATATCGGGATCTTTGACTTCGTTCTAAGTCCTACTTATACCTATTATAGCGATTCTTATAGTAATATTATAGTCTACTATAACTCGACTATCTAAGCTACTTATTACTAGATTAGAACTACTAGGTTCGTTACTAGAGCCCTAGTCGCGCTCTCTTTAGAGGTATTATATAAGCTAGATAGAGTTACTATATTAATATAACCTTAGTTTAGAGTAGTTAATATATTATATATTATACGTACCTTTATATAGGATCTAGGTTAAAACTAATAGAACGTTTATTATATCGTTAATTTCTAATAGATTAAGATTAAGTTAACGAATTCTATTACTAAAATAACTACTTAGGAAAAGATCTAATCTTATTTATAAGTATTAGGTAAAAAACTAAAGATTAACTATAAGAAATTAAAATAGAAAGTCTAAGAGATCCTCTACTCTCTTATACCTATTCCTATTCCTCGAGGTAGTAGTAATAGTAGTAGAAGTAGTAACTTCTATAATAGCTATAACTTCTATAGTAGTTATAGAAGTAGTCGTCTTAGTAACTTCT
>JASJFT010000410.1:0-18849 GCA_030770425.1 Darksidea phi | reverse complement strand
ATAACCTAATTATTAAATAAGTTAATATATTATTATATTATCTTATTATCTTTTTATCTTATTTAGTTATACTTCCGTCCTTCTAAATACTATTTATAGTATTCTATTAGGTTCTACTATAAATAGGAAGAAAGCTAAGCTTAATAAGTGCTCCCCCTACTTATATAAGCTACTCCTTTCTTTATACTATTAACGTTCTACCTATATACGAATCCGAGTATATTATTACTATTAGGGCTATCTAGGATACTTTCTAAAAATCGATTTACTAGTAATCTCTATATCGACGATATCTACGTAGAAAGTACTCTACTTTATATTGATAATACTACCGTTATTTAGTTTATCTATATCTCTACCTTCTATAACTAATTTAAGTATATTAATATTTACTATTATTTTATCCCGTAGAGTAGTCTATAACGGAGACGTCCTAACTAAAATAGATTAGTAGGGAGAAGAATCTAATAATACCTCTTCTACTCTACGATTACCTCTAATTCGAAAATAGGTACTTATAATACTCCTATAGAAGAGGAGCTCGATAATCTTCTATAGTAGGGGGTTAGTTTTACGTAATACGAGGAGGATATATTCCTTAAATACTATCTAGATTACGACGAGGACTAGGACGAGGACTTTAACTAGTACGAGTACTTTAATATACTTAGTAATATATTAGAAGTAGTATAGGACGCTCTCTTAGAAGTAGTTATAGGTTTATTCTAAACTTATATACTTAAGTTCTAGAGGGGGCTTAGAATTAGTAAGGACTCTATATATTTTCTAGGTAGTAGAGAACCTCTATATAGAAATACGTCTACGAGCCCCTTATATAGATATAGGAGCTTAGAAAAGAGTAGGGTATATCTATATACTCTTTTTTAACTATCCCCTTCTACTCTTCCTTCCCTATAGCTCTAGTATCTAGTAATCCGATATCTCTTCTACTAAGCTAGAATAAGTAGGGTCTAGTATATTACGTAGAGACTCCGGTAGTACTAATAACTAGTCTATTATCTATTCGAAGGCTAGTATCCTATTAGGAGAGCTTTAGTCTACTATTACTACCGTATAGAGAGGTTCTATTCCCCTACTTAATTCGTTAATATTCTCTATATATAATTTTAGAAGTTTAATTTATATTTTTATCTAGTCTACGTAAAGTATATATTTAATAAATAAATTTAGTACTATACTTACTAGAAGTAAAGTAAGGACCCTAATACTAAACGTATCTATTAATATACTCTACCTCTTTCTATATCTAAGTACCTAATTAAATTTATTCTAAGCCTTTAGATAGGTAGACTTTATAATTAAACTACTAAGCTCCCGACTATAGAGCGCGTGGAACTACTTTAGTCGTACTAAAGAAGCTAGTCTAACTCCTCTTTAGCTCGACTATATACTAGTAGCTTATAATTTCTATTCTAGTCTTTCTAATTTACTATATATAGCCGTAGATATCTACCGGTACTTAAGTATAGTAAGGACTATCGTACCCTTACTATTTAGGATTCTAAAGAATAATATTTAAAGTCGATTCTCTTTCTCTTTAGTAAGCTTCTTATCCGTATTCTTACTAGTAACTACTATTATTAAAATCTACGTAGACCCTTCTAGTAGTCTATTACTCTTACTATACTTATACTACTAAAGTTATATAATTATTACCTAGTCTTTAAAAGTCTCTACCCCTCTAACTACTATTATAGCTTTAATTATAGTAGTTATAGTTATAATCCCGAGCTCCTTATATAGCTCTAAGAACCTAGTAAACTTTAATTAATACTCTAGAAGTACTAGCTTAATATCTTATATATCCTTTTTAGAATCTTACTATATATTAATCTAGGCTACTAATATCTTATCTCTTTTAGCTTTAGCCGTCTATTATATTATCTTATCTTATAGTAACCTTTTATACTTATATTCTATAGACTCCTTAGTATCTTCTTCTACCCTAATCTCGCTACCTATAGGCTCCTTAGTATCTTTCTCTACCCTAATCTTACTACCTATAGGCTCCTTAGTATCTTCTTCTCCCCTAATCTTACTATCTACTTAGCTACTATTCTCGCTTATACTACTCCGGATATATTCGATAAGTAACTTTACTAACGTATATCTATATAGCTAAGTAACTATATTATTAGATAACTAGACTATAAAAACTAAGTTACTATTATTAGTACTATAGGTTATATCTATTATCTATACTACCTAGTAGCTATTAAGACTATTTAACGTATCGTTAAGAAGTATACTAATATCTAGACTATTAAGTATAATAGGGGAGGTAGTTAGTAATAAGGTTAATTCTATAGTACGTCGAATAGTCTCTAATAGAAGAGATATACTTAGATAGTCCGTAGCTAATTAGTATAGAAGTAAAATTTTCTAATTATATTATTACTATCTTAGGTCTAAGGGTTTTAATATATATATATATCGAAATTATCTCTATCTATACCTCGTACTAGATTTCGTAGAGAGGTAGTTTTAGACCTATAGAACCGCGCGAAAGACTCGTTATATAAACTAAATTTAGGGTCTAGTATATAGAAGAGGTAAAGGCTATAAAATAGATAATTATAATAAAGTAGTAGAATATAGTATAGTTTATATACTAACTATATTAAGATTAATTCGGAACCTTATTATTAATACTTTAGGAGCCCTTTTTATCTTATCTCTAGCTATATCTTCTTATAATAGCCCTAAAAAGGCGGGTAGAAGACTGAGGAAGTATACTAATACTACTACCGTAGTAGACGTAAAGAAGACTAGTAATCGATAGTAATATTAGTAGACGCGCTAGCTCTAGTAGCCGGCTAACTTTATTATATATAAACCCCTACTTCCTATAAATATACTAACTAAAATCCCTCTAGAACTTAATCTTTAGATAAGCGCTAATATTCCTATTCCTCGAGATAACGATAGCCGATAGAACAACGAGCCGTCTAACCTAGAAGCGAGTCTTCTACTACTAATTCCTTCTCCTCTACTAGCTAATAAATAGATAGAGATAGCTAGATAGATAGTATAGATCTAGGTAAACGAGCTAGTATCTACTATTAAGTAAGACGAATATAAAGACGTAATTTTATAGTAACTAGACGAAATAGATATAAAAGACGCGGGAATTCTAAGTATAATCTAGTAAGAAGATACTAAGAGAAATATAAGTATATACGAGCCGTCGGGCTCGATAGATAAAGAAGGAATAGTATAGAATAAATCTATTATAAAAGAAGTAGTAGATACTACTAGTATATATAATATATATACTTCGGTAGAAGCTAAAGAATAATTACTAGTATCTAGTTAGTCTAGTCTCCCTTCTTCGTCGTATCGGAGCCGGGAAAGTAGTAGATATAGTACTAGATTCCTAGCCTAGAGTAATACCCTACTATCTTAGATTTAGTATCTACTAGAAAGTATATCGATTTATATAGGCTCCGTACTAAGGTCTTTAAGTATTACCTTCTCCTTAGGTCTAGTCGTATCTATAAGGTAAGTACCTACTACCTTACTAGAACTATTAGAGCGGATAGCTAGTAGGCTTATAAAGTAGCTTCGGTATTTTTAAGACTATATCTATAAATAGTATAGCGAGGTAGACCGGCTATATTAAGAGTATTATTAGCGCCCCGACGTATATTCTATATACTTCTCTCTTAGTTAAATTACTACGCTTCTTCGTAGGAACTACTATAAAGAAATACTACTCCTAGATATCCTTAATAATTCTAAGTTAATAGAACTAGTAGACCTATACGGCGTTAACTATTAAAATATCTTTAAAGATATAAGTATAATAACTTTTTCTAAGAACGTCGGGATCCGTAATAAGAATCTATCTAGGAGTCTATACTTAGTATAGTACTACTCTTATAGTAATAAGAGTTATACTATTAAGACTATATTTAATATTAATAATATCTACTACTTTTCTTCTAGTCTAGACGTTACTTACTAGAGAATTAATTAGTTCTCTAGATCTTACCTATTTTTAAATATTAGTAGTAATATATATTTTAGCTTAAAAGTACCTATTTATAATTATTATAGAAATCTAGCGGAAAAGTATATTCTATTATATAAAATCCCGTATTACTACTTCGGCTCTCTTATTAGTATAGAATTACTTTTTCTATATATCTTCTTTTCTATACTTTATATAAATAGTATATACGAGTATACTATATACCTTAGTTATAAAGACTAGAAGCTCTAGTATAATATAGTTCTAAGCCTTACCATTTAGAAGATAATTAGATACTCGAACCTCTTATAGTATTATTCTACTTCCGTATATATTATTAAGCTAGACTCGACTATATTAACTATAGAAGACCTTTTATAGAAGATATCTATAAGGGAGTAGCTTCTATAATATATACTCTAGTATTAGTATCTCGACCTACTCTAGAGCTATATCCTAAAAAGTATTATAGATAACTCTAGCTTTAGTTAATTTAAGAGCGTAACCCTTTTTATAAATATAAAGAATACTAAGCTAGAGTATATAAATACCGGTCTAATATTAGTATATAGGTACTAGGAAGTATCTTAGTCTTAGGTAGCTAATCTATAGTTCTATAGTAAGTATCGTATCTTTATCGACCTTAGTAAGTAGATTACTTTAAAGAATAGTACTCTACTATATAACCGTATCCCGAATATCTATAAGATCGAGGTATTTTTATAGTAGAGGTATTACCTTAAGATATATATATAGACCCGCGACGTTCTCTATACTAATAATAGTTAAGCTAAGAATAGTACTAGACGTACTACGTATATTTAGACCGGTATATAAGATATAATAGACTAGATACTATTCGTAGTACTAAATAGAAAGAAGAGTACGGACGACTTAATCTACTCCTAGTTTTATAGTTTAATTAAGACGTTATTCGATACGTCTAAGACGTACGTCTTTAATAATAAATCGTTTAAGAATCTCGTACTAGATTCTAGATATATTCGGTTACTCTAGTAGGAAGATAGTAGTATTTTATTTTTTAAGGTAGTCTACGAGTTCGCGTATCTTTATAGTAAGAAGCGAGTATATACTAATTTAGTCGATAACTACTAAAAGTTATACGGAATTAGGGAGGAATACTATATCTCTCTCGTAATAATAGAGGAAATATATAAGTAATAGTACTAATAAAACCTATATAATAACTTAATTAATAATATTAACTCTCTACTTCTATACTATATTATTCTAATATAGGAGCTCCTCGACTTTCTCTATACCTAGATTAATAAATACTATCTACTTTTTAAGTATACGCTCGCGTATACGGTAAGAATATATTCGTTACCTAAGACTATAGTTATAGTAGTAGTACTATAAGCGCTCTAATTTTACTATAAAAGTAATCTACTCGAGTAGAAATTACTACTATATAAGAATTACTAGGAGATAACCCGCGGGTATAAGGTCGTAGTTAAGAAGGGCCTTAGAATACGAGAGACTATAGATCGATATAGTATTAGCTAGTTTCTATCTAAGTTTAACTAGGCGACGTAGCGCTTAGTACTACTATATAGGGATAATATACTAGTTAGAAACTTACTAATATATAAGAAGTATAAGTAGTAGTAGTAGACTATTAAGAATCTCTAGGATATCTATATCCGCTTTAACTAAGCGAAGACCTAGTATAATTAGTATAGTATTAGCTATAGTCTAAGATTACTAGATAAGTAGCTCGAGTATATATATACCCTTAACCTAGAGTAGTTTAATTCGGACGTTTAAAAGGCGGTACTAAAAGCTAATTAACGTAGCGTAGAGCTTATACTTAAGACGAACTAATAGAACTATATAGTAGAATACTACTACTAAGATATAAAAAAGATATTTCTAGTAAATAGATATATTAGCCCGCCCTACTTTATTATAGGGAATAAGATATAGTTCGAGAGAACGACGAACCTACTCTACTTTCTCTTCCTCTAGGATAAGGAAGAGTACCTAGGCTAGAGGAATAAGCTATATTATATAGTCTTATAGAAGAGTTATAAGCTAATTAGACAGTAGCTTAGCTTCTAAAGGGTAAACTAGTAGCTCGATAAATTTCTATATCTTATCTATCTAACGTACTAGATTCTACCCTATTCTTCTAATACTATATTAATTATAGTAACTAAGATAAGTTATATATAAGACCTAAAATAAAGAATAATATAGTTTTTAGCCGTATATATCTACCTAGATAAGGTAGAGCTTTCGTTTTAGTCGATATCTTATACCCTCTACTAGGTCCTCTAGTAGATATAGTAGTAGATAGTAAGAAAGGGTAGTTATAGAGAGTAGCTACTATAGAGTATATCTTAGCTTATATCCGTATATAGGAAGTAGGGTATACTTATCTATAATATTAATAAGAAAAAAGAGTACTAGGTTATAGGGAGAAAAAGTATTAGGTCTAAGGGTTTCTAGCTAGTATAGAAGTGGGGGTAGCCGCTAAAACTAAAAATACTCGATTAGATCTAAAATAAGAGTCTTAATAAGTTAAATAAGCTAATAGTAGAGTTTACGTATAACTAAAGTAGAAAGGATAGAAATAATAATAATAAGGAGGTAACGGAGGATAATTATAGTAAGAAGGTTAGTAGGAATAGACGTACTCCTCTAAGAAGAAGTATAAGAGAAATATTTATAGATAATAATTATAGGAATAAGATTAGTAGAAATAGGTATACTTCTCTAAGAAGGAGTATAAGGGAAGTATTTATAGATAGAGTAAAAGCTAATAGAGGTTAAAATAATAGATATAATAAGTCTATAAGTAGGTCTATAATAGGTAGTAGTAGTAGTCTTTTTATACTATCTACCGGGGAGTAGTAAGAATACTAGAGGGGAGGTACTTATAAGTCTTATAGATAAGTATAGAATAAGATAAAGAGAAGAGAGAGAAGGGACTTAGAAAAGAGTATATCTACTCTTTCCTAAATACCCTACTCTTCTCTTCTAGTAGACCGCCGTATAGAATATATAGTAATAAGAAGTAGATATACTTATCTAATTAAAACTATAGTTTATTCCGATTTATACGATACTATCTTTTATTATTAATAAAAGTAACACTTTAACTAATTTAGACTAAAGATATACCCGAGACTACCGAAGGACCTAGAATTTTAATAAATAGTACTCCTAGTTCTATAGTAAAAGCTCGATAGATAACTATCTTACTATATTCTAGTAGTTCGTAGAGGAGAATTCCGCGTAGAATAGAAATCTTATAATTAATATAGACCTTAGGTCGTAGAAGTAGTATAATAAGGTAGTCCTTAAGCTAGTATATAATATTATCGATACCTCTAATATTATCTAAGCTTATATAGCTAGGTAGATTAGTATTAATCTTCTACTTTATAGTCTCTAACTTCTTCTACCTCTTACTCTTCCTATTAGCCCCTCTAATACCCTCTCTCTTTTTACTCTTCTCCCTATTTATAACTAGTATAATAGCCCCTAAGTTCCCCTATCTACTAATAATCTACCTATTTATAAAGTCTATACTCCTCTTCTCTTTCCTCCCTCTATCCTCTCTATTTTTAAAATTTCCTTTAAACTCGGCTATTTCGTCTTCGCTACTCTTATCTTCTTAAATAACTAAGAAAACTCTTTTAATTAAGTCTTTTAATTACTTCTTAGGTCGTCTCTTTAAGGAGGAATTAGAGTTTTTAATAAAGTCGTAGATTTAGTAAGATTTAAGCTTAAGTAGTAATTTATTAGAGGTATCTATATATTTATAGACGATTTAGTAAACGTCCTTATCTAAATTCTACTAGAGGGATAGTTATCCGTAGGACGTACTTATAGGGCCGAGTATTAGACGGTTAGTAGAAGAGGGTAGTACTAAATATATAGAGTCTAGAATAACTTTCTCTTCTAGTAGACTACTATACGAAATATATAGTACTAAGGAGTAGATATTCTTATCTAATTAAGACTATAGTTTATTCTAATTTACGTAATACTATCTTTTATTATTAATAAAAGTAATACTCTAGCTAATTTAGACTAAAAATATACTAGTCCTCTAAAAGGTAGACGAGGCGAGAGTAAGTATATAATATTTAATTTATTCTACCTATTTCTAGTATAACTTATAATTACGGGTAAGAGAAGAAGAAATACTACTAACTAATATAATATAAGAATTCGGGATTAAAAAGAAACCCTATAATATAATAATCTTATACTAAGTAGGCGGAGTACTAAAGAATAGAAGGAAGAGAGGTTAGGAAAGAGTAGATCGAGGGCGTATAGACTATATCTACGGCCGTTACTAAGACTATACTAATAGCTGTTACTAAGACCCCTAGACGGAGTGTCTATAGTAATAGATAAAATAACTTAAATAATAATTTTTAGACCTCTTTACTATACTATCTACCCTACTAGCTCTATCTTAAGATACGCTACTCTATAGCTATTATAGATACGATTTAAATATATTTAAATATACCGAAATAACTAAATAATAAGTATTTAGTAAGAGGGTAAAGGCTCGAAATCCCTATATATAATACCTAAAAATAGCGACTTACTAACTTTACCTATAGTACTAATTTAATCTAGCTTATAGCTAAAGCTAAATATAAATCTAAAATCTACTCTTTTCTAAGGCCCCCCTTCTTCGTCTACTCCCCTTAGGGTAGTTTAAGCTTCTAAAGACTAAATTAGAAACTTAAATAGAATTTTTTATTATAAACTAAAAATCGGTTTATAGAAGGTATATATAGACTATATATTAGATTAATATATAAGTCTATCTATTTTTATAATAAGTAGATAAATTTAACGGCTTCTACTACGAAATACCTTACTATAGGAGGGGGGGGCTTAGAAAAAAGTAGACCTACTCTTTTCTAATCTCTCTCCCCCCTATTTCTTTACTTACTTATCCCCTTTTATTAAAGTTTAACTCTTTCTTAACCCTCCTCTTCTTTAGCTATACTAGTTTCGGACCCTACTATAAAATATACTCTTTCTTAGACTTATATACTAACTATTCTAAGTCGATTATAGTCTCTATAATAGATTACTATTATATATTAGACTACTAGTCTTCTTCTTTTACGGCTATACCTCTACCTCTCTTATTCTCTTCTATTAATAACTTAATAGATTACGGAACGACTAGTTTAGATATAGATACTAAGATAGGTCCTTTAACTACTAAGGTCGTAATACTAAATAATATTAGACTACTCTAGATTAAGCTCCCCTCTAGTAACGATAAGTAGAAGAATAAAGATTATACTACTCTAAATAAGCCTAATCTTCTAAGTATAGAGAACTAGACTCTTTTACGTATAGAAGCCTCGGTTCGAAATTCTCTCCTAAATAAGATAGTTACTAAGAACGACTAGTAAATATTTAATAAACTTACGCTATATTTTAATATCTTCCCGGCTACCTTAAAGTATATACTTAGTTATTATAAGAAACTTAAGTAGTACTATAATATCTTCTCTTAGATACGAGCTATACTAAACCGTAAGAAGAGTAATATAGATAGTAATAGCTTAGAGTTATAACTATAGCTATAGATAATTACTAAAGCTATTAAGTTTAATTACTAAGCTAATAACCTCCGGTACCGTATAAGTCTAATAGAAGTTAGTTATTAAGAATATAATTACGTCTAACTCTATATCTAGCTATATTCTAATTTATATATACTTCTCTTTATATAGAAGTCGGCTCTATTCTATAATAATAGAATTAACTCCGACTTATTCTTAGACCGCGTTAATACTATAGTAAAATAGAATAATAAGTAGCTAATAGCCTAGCTAAAAGAGGGTAATAAGTTATAATATACGAAAGTAGATAACTACCGACTAATTAGAGTCTCTAACGTTAGGTAGACTATAAAAGATATAAGATGATCTTAGAAGACGGACTAGACTAAAGAGACTATAGTATAAAGTAGGGCTAGGTTAGAAGAAAGTAAGAGTATAACTAGTAATAAGGTCCCTATTACTAATCTAAAAGACTTAGAAGCTATTCTTCCCGTCGCTAAGAAGGAGAAGGGAATAGAGCCGGAACCCTTAACTACCGAAGTAATAGACTAGATTAAGGGTACTACTCTAAGCTAGATTAATTAGGTAGTAGAGATTAATATATATTCTATTCGAGCTCGAAAGTAGAAGATCTCTCTTAAGTATAAATATCTATTACTAGTCTATACTATAGATCTATATAATCCTAGAACTACTTAGTTTAAGAATAGTATTATATATAGGTCTTAATACGTATAAAACGTCCTAGACTTTAAAGTAACTAATTAGTATAATAATAGTACCGACGGTATCTCGTTTAATCTTAGTCGTTAGGAAGAGTAATAAGCTAAAGCTAAAGAAGCTACCCTACTAATTAACCCTACTACCGATTCCGCTATATTATCTACGAATCTAGTAAACTACTCTATAATATAGGGCTTAGCGCCTAGAGATATTATACTAGTAGAGCGTAAAGTCGCTATAAATAAGTAGATTATTAACTAGACGAAAGCCTAATTATAGAAGTAGAGCGGAAGGTCCTTAAAAAAGATATAAATTAAAAGATTTTAAGGTATAATAGCTCTAGTATCGACTATAGATCTAGAGAAGATCTTAGACTATACTATAATATCCGAAGATAGTTAGAGTCTATTCTAATCTATCTTAGCTAGTAAGAAATACGAAGGTATAAGCTTACTCCTACTTAATAATACTAATATAGAGGGCCCCGGTAATAACCCGTAATTTATCGATTCTAACTAGAAGAATTTTTGAAAGATAGAGAAAAAAGTAAATATATTATTAAATAACCCTACGTACTAGTCCGTAAACTACTAATTATCGCTAGACTAGCTTAAGGTAAAGTAAAGGACCGACCCTTACCTACTAAAATAAGAAGATAATCTATTATTATAGTAGTAAACTACTAGTACGGCTAAGCTATACGAGCGTCGAAAGCTATCTAAGAAGAATAAGAAGTAGTTATAAGAGGGGCTTTTATATAATTAGATTAGTATTAGTAAAATAAATATTATACTAGCTATCTATATAGCCGTAAGTACCTCCTACCTAGGTAGGAGGGGGGACCTTAGGAAAGAATAGGTTTTTAAATAATCTACTCTTTTCTAAAACCCCTCCTTTTTCTCTCCCCCTTACTTCCCGATTTTCTATTCTTTTCTAGCCCCTTCTCTTTTTCTATTAGCTTATAGTCTAGAGTACTAATATATACTAGTATATAAATAAGAGGAAGATCTAAGATTAGAAGCTTTATAACGCCGAAGACTAGAACGGCCTTACTAAGATACTAGTACCTAAATCCTTAATATAGGTTACCTAATTCTACCTTCTTCGCTAGACTACTACTAATATCTATACTTTCTCTTCTTATCTTATACTATTTATCTATAAAGGTAGTAAGTAAGATTACTAGAATATACTACTTAGAGTTTAATAGATTACTAAGGTACTTATAAACGACTACTCTATATTTCGGGGCGATAATAAGCTCGTCTTCTAGTAGGTTATCCTAGTAAGTTATAATACTCTTTAGACTAGAAATAGACCCTATACCTTCTATAAGTACCTTCTTAAGAAGGGAAATATTAGCTAAAAGATAGCTAAAGAGAATAGTTAGGAACGTATAGTTAATAAGAATAGAAAACTAATATATCTATTTAATCTTAGTAGTTACTTCTAAGTAGGTATACTTAATAAGTACTAATATATAAAGAATTTCTAGATATACTTATCTTTTACTATTTAATTTTTAGAATTACCCTAGGTCCTATTAGTTATAGTAATACCTATTCTATAGAGATTTAGTAATTTTAGGAGTTTACTATTATTTATCTAAAACCTAGATAATAATTAAGAGGTTAAGAGAATAATTAATTTAGATACTTTTAATAATCCCTATAAGCTTAATACGGCGACTAGTTATCTTTTATAGCTAGAGTAGATTCGATTCTACTATACCTATACTATATTCTAAAGGTTTATTACCGACTTCCTTAGTTCTACCGAGATTAAAAGATATATTATACTAATCTAGGCCGTTTATATAATTTAATATAACTATATCTTAGAGTATATAGTTTATCCTAATAGAAGAATATATTATATTAGTAATTTAATACTATAATCTACTATACTACGAGTCCGTCTTAAAAATAATCTCTTTTTCTAGATTATTTATAACTAGGTCGTACCTTATTATATCTATACTCTTTACGGCTCCGATAATAGAGATAGTAATACTAAGTAGTCGTTTATTAATAGCTATAGTACTCGGATTCTTAATCTTCTTAGTATTTACCTACTACTTTACTTTACTAATAATATATATTATATTTATATCCCTAATAAGGATAGTCTAGTAAATAAGAGAGGTAAGTATATATAATAAAAGAAGAATCCGTATATTATTAAGTACG
Source organism: Darksidea phi (assembly GCA_030770425.1). Classification (NCBI taxonomy): domain Eukaryota; kingdom Fungi; phylum Ascomycota; class Dothideomycetes; order Pleosporales; family Lentitheciaceae; genus Darksidea; species Darksidea phi. Next base: position 6,367 of record JASJFT010000410.1, on the reverse strand, counting down.
AAGCTCTCTTTAAGAGAAGAGATACGAAGGGTTTTCTAGTAAAGTTACTTAAGAATATTAAGATAATAGTAGAGCGAGATAGTAATAGTAAGATTATTAAAGGGTAGGAAGATATTAATAATATATATATAGTAGAGATAGTTAATTAGTTTATCTCTATCTCTATTTAACTTTAAGTCCTTCTCGTAGCTATATACTTCTAAGTAGAGGAGTTAGGTAAAAAGACCTTAATATTTACCTAGTCGTCTTAGAAATAGATATTTCTAACCGTTATTCTTTAAGTACTAGAGGTAAAGGTTAAGTCTATTATATTAATAATTATAATAAAAGCTAAGATAGATATTATTATCTATTTTAACGTACTACTCTAGTACTATACGAGTCTAACTAGAATTAATATATAAGTAGAAGAAGTTAAGACTCTCGTATTAAGCTACTATATAAATACTAGACTAAATCTTTATAATATATACTATTTTATATATATATTCTTCTAGCCGCCGTTATATTCTATTTATATATAGTATTATAGTAGAATTATATAATTTAGCTAATACTACCCTTATCTTATTCTAACCTACTACGTCGAAAATACCTTTAATATATATTAGGTATTAGGTTATACCTCTAATATATTAGTAGAAATAGTAATACTTCTATATAGTTAATCTACCGACGACGAGAAAAAAGAAGAGAATATAGATAGTTACGTCTACTTTAGTCTAGTAGACCTTAGTATATTCTACGTATACGAGAATTATATTTAGAATACTAGTAATACTAATTTCCTACCCGAGGTAAAGAAGAAGGGTATTAAGTTAGATAAGAATAATATAGTACTATATATTATAAACCTCCGCTTAGACTATACGGTTATAGCGACGGAAATAGAAGATAGTAGAGTCTAGCTTTAGAAGAGTAAAACGGTCTTTATCTTATATAAAGACCTACTATTAAGTATCTATACTACCCTATAGAAGCTAGTATCTAAGTATTTACTTATATATAATACTAAAGATATAAATAAAATTAACTTTAAATATATTAAGTAATAAAAGATAAGAGTAGATAACGTATTATTAACGATTCTAGAGGATAAGAAGGGAAGTATAGTATCGTCGTTACTAAGTACTCTAATACGGGGCGGGATAATAAAGGAAGAGAAAAGACCTAGATATAAACTACCGGAGTAAGTAGCTATAATAAAGAGGACGCTAGAATCTAATATAACTATAGTAGAAGCTAAGACTACTAATAATAAGGTATCTAAGTCTAAGGGTTAGACTACTAATAATAAGACGACTAAGCCTAAGGGTTAGACTAATATAAAGAAGGCGACTAATACTAAGGGTAGCCCTACTCTAAAGAAGAAGGCTAAGAAGGATTAGTTAGTATACCTACTAGTAGCTAACTAATAGTAATAGGGATAGTTATTAGGTTTAGTACTTAAGTAGTTAAAGTTAGGGGAGACTCTAGATATAGATTCTATCTTAGCTTTCTTATCTAGGTAAGAGGGAGTAGAGAATAGAGTTAGTATACTTATTTATTAAAGAATTAGCTATCTTCTAACTATATAGTCCTTTTAACTTAATAGTAATATAAACTCTATTATTTATTTTCTATATAAAAGTCTTAGATACTACTCTCGTTATTAAGCTATATATATAGTATAGTATATAGGATACTAATATAGTTATCTACCTATTAAGGGAGGGGGGGGGTCTAGGAAAGAGTAGATCTACTCTTTTCTAAACCTCTCTCTTCCCTCTTCTCTACTAAGACTTAATCTAGTATAATTAGCCTTAGTCCCTTATAATAGATCTTATAGTTAGGGTAGCTAATATCTATTCTTATATCTATAGATATAGATCTTCTCTTTTCTAATCTTCCTCTTTTTCTTATACTCTTCCTTCTTATATCTTAATCCTACTATATATAGTATATATTATTCTTTTACTTAGTTCTATTTTTATATATATATCTACGCTCGAAGACTTTCGTCTACTTGGTCTCTTCTATATATATTTATAAAAATTAGATTTATTTTCTTATCTTAAGTACGGCTAGATATATTAAATCTCTATCTATAACCTATATTATCTTCTTCCTATATTCTATTATTTATATTTAGTTAATACTCTATTTTATCTATCTATTATTAGTTTTAGAAATATATACTCTATATAAAGCGATTTTCGGTCGGCTAGTTACCTATTTTAACTATCTTTAATCTCTCTAGTTATCCCTAATTATATTTATATACTATAAACTAAATACTATAGATAATATTTCTTACTATACTATAGATAAGTTAATATTCTCTAGTTTTTAGATATTACCCGCTCTATATATATATATATAGAGAGATTCGGTTATACTCCTAACCTATATAGGTATATTTATTAGTCTTTTTCGATCTTTATTATATATTAGAGTCTATAGAATATATTTTCGATTCCTACTATATATAATAGTAATAATAATTCGTTTTAAAAGACGATCGGAGCTATCCGTCTAGCTAAAGGCCTTTTTTATTCTTTAGGTTTTAGAGCTATACCTTATAATATTTAACTTTTAAATTAAGCTACGTATAAGTAGCCCTAAAGAGTAGTTTTAAAATAAAGGTACTAGTAAGTAGTAGCTAGAAGACCTACTCTATAGCCTTTTATATAGGCCGACGTAGCCGAGTAAGAATTATTAAAGTAATAACTAAGTCCTCTCTATAAGAAAGATTATTAGTTTTATAGAGGTTCCTACCTATTATATAAGCTATTTATAGTTATTTTAGTATTTACTTCTAGGGCCTATATATTAGCTATATACTTTAGCTTTTAGGCCCTAGATATATATACTATAGTAATTTCTTTTAGTAGTTACTTTCTAGGCCCGCGTATATATATATATTTAGAAAGCGACTTTAGTATTCTAAGTATAGAATAGTAACTTATCTTTCTTTTAGTACCCCGAGTATAGAATAGTAGCTTATCTTTCTTTTAGTACCTTAAGTATAAAAATTAGCTCTTCTTTCTTTTAGTACTCTAAGTATAGAAATTAGCTTATCTTTCTTTCGGCGCTCCGAATATATAGTAAAATATAGTACGTTTTTATTTCTTCTTAGTATCTCGGGTATATAATAAAAATAAGCTAGTCTTTTCTTAGCGCCTTAGGTATATAAAGAAAATTAGCTTATCTTTTTTAATACTCCGAATATATAATAAAATATATAGTATTTTATTTCTCGGCGTTCTAGATATATAGTTAGGACCTACTATACTAGCTACCCTATAACTTTAGAGAGTAGTTAGTACTTAAAGTATATAGCTATATTATACTTTAAGCTTTAGACTCTAGATATATATAATACGGTAATTTCTTTTTATAGTTACTTCTAGGGCTAATATAGTTAATATATACTTTAGCTTTTAAACTTCGAATAGATAATATATTTTCTATACTTTCGAGCTTAAGTAGGTTCTAGATTTTAACTTACGAACTCGATAAGTAGAGATATTACTCGTAATCTATACTATATTTAAAAGACTCGAGTAAGATATAGAGTCCCTCTTATTACCCTTACTAGAACTAGCTTATCCGTTCTTATAATAATAAGTCGTTCTCTATTATACTATCTATTAGTAAGTAAAAATTAAGGAGAATCCTCTTATAGATAGGGTAGAAAGGAGTTTAAAATAGAAGATAAAGTTTTTTAAACTAAATAAGTAAAGATAATATATTTATAATTAACTCTATATTTAAGTATATCTTATAATATAGAAGCGGAAATAGCTCTATATACTTTAAAAAGAGCTTTTATAAAGGTATACTATTATCTTTTTATTCTAATTATTTTTAAATAGATACGTACGCTATAGGCGGTATTAATCTAACTAACTTTTATTTTCGAAATAAAGGAGTAGAGGCGGCTCTATTTACTAAATAAGGGTAATTTTAGGTATCTCTATATAATATAGCTAGAAGGAACGTTTTAGTTATATACTATATTTTCGTTCTATCTACTTTTTTAGAGGGGTACTAGCTACGGACGGTATTAATTTACTTTATTTAGTTTTTAAAATAAAGGAGTAGAGGCGGCTCTATTAGAGGTAGTATTTAATACTTTTTAAACGGGTACGTATACTATAGGCGGTATTAATCTAACTAACTTTCGTTTTTAAAATAAAGGAGTAGAGGTAGCTCTATTTATAGTACTATTCTATCCTTTTTAAATAGGTATATACGCTACGGGCGGTATTAAATCTACTTTATTTAGTTTTTAAAATAAAGAAGTAGAGGTAGCTCTATTTACTTTATCTATATTATTTATCTAGTTAGAGGGTATAGCTCGTACTAGAGCTACGCTTAAAGTAGAAGTTATTCGAAGTATTTAGCCGTTAGATACGGTAGGATATTTTTAAGTTTAAACGGCTCTTTTACTCTATTAGTATTATCTATCTAGCTAGAGGGTATAGCTTATATTAGTAATATACTCGGAGTAGAAGTTATTAGAAGTATCTATTACTAGATATAGCGGGATATATTAGATATATACTTTATCTTTTAAATCTTAGACTCGGGAGTATATATTTAGCTTAATAAGTAGAATTCTAATAGATAAAATTATTAATTAGAGTTATACTAGATAATTACTCTAGATATAAACTCGTTCTCGCTTAATCTATACCTTTAAGAAAAGTAGAAATACTAATTAGAGAGACCGTTTACTTTTAAAGATTCTATAATTAGTTATTTATAGGTAGAATAATAGTATATAATAGCCTCAAACTCGTTTTTATAGTAATTAAGTTTAAGTCTTAAATACTTATTCTAACCTTAGTCTAGAATATTACTATTCTAGTTCGCGTCTTCTACTAGTTACTTTTATTTCTCTAGCTATTCTTTCCTAAGATACTATATTTACTTTTTCTAATTAAATACCTAAGGTTATTTACTATATATACTTCGAATGGGTACCTCTCTCTACTCTTTATATACTCTAATACTATTATATAGTATTATCTTTAATACTTATAATTTCGAAATAGCTCTATAAGCGAGCTATTTATAGTTATACCCTTAGCTAACGGATACTCTTAAATTTAATAATTATAGCTCTATAATTAATAGCTATATATTAGCTCTAGATATATTAAGCTACTTAAAAGTAATCGAAGAGTTATCCTCTATAATAGTCTTTTAATAAAGCTAAGCTAGAATCTATATATCGCGGGTAGTAATATTAATTTTAGTATTACTTTCGTAAGAGCTTTACTCTTTAGACCCTAGACTTAGAAGTATATATCTAGTATATATACTAATTATTTAGACGTCAGATATATATAATCTAGTAGTTTCTTTTAATAGTTACTTCTAGGAAGTATATAGGAGTATATACTTTAAGCTTTAGATTCTAGATAAGTATACCTAGTATATAAAATTACTTAAGAGGATACTATATATAGACGGAAGTTAAATAGACTATATTTATAGACCTAAAGATATATTAACTTATATAAGGTAATTTAGATACCTAAAAATATAGAATTAAGTCTAAGGTATTTTAGGACCCGAAAATATAGACTCGAGCTTAATACTTTTTAGGACCCGAAAATATAGACTTAAGCTTAATACTTTTTAGAACCTAAAAATATAGAGTCGAGTCTAAGGTATTTTAGAGTCTAGAGTATATATTAGTTAGTCTAAGGTTTTTTTAATATACTTAGATTTAAAAAAGGAGAAGAAGAGTATAAGAAACGTAGCTCCGTATTTAAAAAGAGCCGTTTTATTTAAGATAGGGTATTTTATTAAATATAGGAATTTTTAGAATAATCTAGGTAAGAGAGATTATACCGGGTAGAATAATAGGTAAGAAGAGTATTTATAGAGAATAAAATCTACTCTTTCTTAAGACCGGTCTTTATATCTTTATAGATATTAGGTATATAGGGTCTAGAGTACCTACTAGTTAGATATCTAATTACTATACTAGTTATATTTACTCTTTTAGATCTAATATATAAGTTTCTAGATTATAATAGCTAGGTAGAATTAAGATTAAAGATAATAATAACGGATATTAGTATATAAACCTTTAAGGTTTAGGGTATTTAAGGAAGTAGGGTTATTAAGCTATATTAAGAAGAATAATAACGAAATATAAAAAATATAAGTTAGTATAAATAAAGTCTAATTAATTAAGTTAAAGATAAAGATAGAGAGATAGAAGAGATAAAGATTAAAAAAAGAAAATAGATAGAAGTAGTTAGAATAGTATAGTAAAGAATAGAAAGAGAAATAAGTATTTTAATATAAAGATAAAAAATAGAAGTTAAAAGAGTATAGTATATTTAAAGTAGTTAAATCTTTATTA